>CM021110.1:71233064-71298147 GCA_007115665.2 Sequoiadendron giganteum
AAAGTCAAAAATAACAAACATTAGGGGCCTATAAATTTTTCTTTAGGATGATTATTGTCGAAAGGGGACCTAAAGTAGGACCAAAATGGGCACAAAATTGTCCTTTTCTTCAAAGGTATACAATTTTTGGTGACACACTTCCAAAAATGTTGGGGTTTCTTGGGAATAGAAATAGCCGAGGCACTGGAAGAGGGTAGGGCAGTGAGAGATATTTTAAAAGAAGTAACAACACATTCCTAGTGCTCATTCTGAAGAAATCGAAACCAATCTCCTTGGAGGAATTTTGTCCTAATGCTCTCTACAACACACTGTATGAGATACTCACAAAAGTAATAGCAAACAAACTGAAGCCTCTAATGCCATCCTTGATCGTTGAGGAGAAGATGGGCTTTATCCCAGGAAGATCAATTTACGAGGGGGTCATCATTTCCCAAGAGGTGATCCAATCCCTCCAGTACAATAGGAGATGTGGAATACTAGTAAATCTTTACATAAAGAAAACTTACAAATTTGTTGATTGATCCTTCCTATGCAAGGTCCTAAAAGATTTTGTCTTTGATCAGTAATGGGTTAATTGGATTTTCAAGTGCATCTTCACACCCCATTATTTGGTATTGGTTAATGGTGAGCTAGTTGGTTTTTTTGGCTTATAGGGGATTATGGCAAGTGGACCCCCTATCCTCTTTCCTCTACATTCTAATGGCAGATACTCTAGGGCACTCAATTAGCTAGGTAGTGGAAGATGGTAGGATCATTTGCCTACAAGTTACAAGTGGTGTGTCACCTTGCTCACATCAATAGTTCACTAATGACACTTTACTCTTTAATACTCCAAAGGAAGAAGAAGGTCAAAAATCTAAGAGTATTCTTAATGACTATGGTAAGGCCTCAGGCTAGGTGGTCAACGATACAAATTTGGAAGTGCTTTTCATAAACACGCCCCACGGGCTAGAACGTAAGGTGGCTCAAGTACTCAATTTTGGGATTGGACTATTCCCCATCACTTACCTTGGTCTACCTTAAGCCATGGGAATCAGAATTTGTAGATTATGGGATCCAATAGTTGAAAGGATGGAAAATTGCATGTCCTCTTAGGGAGCGAAGTGGTTTTCATGAGTAGGGAGGATCATTATGATCAAATCAATGATCTCGGTGCTTCCCATATACCTCCTTTCATTCCTTTCTCTCTCTAAGAGAAAAGCTACCACAATAAATCGAGGTATATGGAGATTTTTCAAGCAGGGCACTTCGAAATAGAAGAAATACCCCCTTATTGCTTGGGATGCAGTATGCAGAAAAAAAATCAACGGTGGGGTTGGGATATTTAACATTATAAAATGAAATCAATCACTTGGGGAAAAGTTGGTTTGGAATGTCTTCATCAAAAATAAGGAAAAATAGGAAAGGATTCTAAGGCACAAATACCTGGACAACTCAAATGAGAATATCATTCTCTTATAGAGAAACTCCTACAAGGTTCCAGGATCTGGAACTTCATGAAGGTGTGTAGACCCCTTATCCTCGGATATTTATCTTGGGACATCAGGGATGGTAGAAGTGCCAATTTTTGGGAGGATTCTTGGGGAGGGCACTCGATTCTAGATAGCATTACCACAATGGAGTAGATGAAAGTAATGCTATAGCAAGTTTAGGGCTCAAAGGTGAGATATTAATTATGTGAGAAGTGGTGTGATGGATGACTGATCTAGTCTTTGAGAGATTTAAGTACAGTGCAAATTCCTTGTGAGGACAAGGAAATGTTATTGGAAATAGTTTGAAAGAGAGGCATGCAGATCAGGTTAGGTGAAGATAAGCTAATCTAGGTTGGTTCAGCGAAAAGAAACTATAGATCCAAAGAGGGATATGCATCCCTTTGTGTAGAAAAGATCAAATCAATTCTGCCTTTAAAAATTTGTTGGGGCAAGTCTTTCCTTGCAAAGGTAGACACCTTTGCCTGGGTAGAAATGCAAGAAGAGATACTAACAGCAGAAAAATTTAGAAAAATGGGAAATGAGGGCCCCACTTGGTGTGTTCTTTGTAGAAGGGTGAAAGAAGATGCAAACCACCTTTTCGTTTGTTTCTCATTTGTGCAAGAATTTTGGAGATGGTTGTGTGCTAAACTAGGCCGATTGAGTACACTGTCAAATGACATCTTGTTCATATTCTCCTATTGACCAATCCTCAAGAAAGGATCTTTGTACAATGTGCTCTAGAAGCTTAGGCTTTCTCTTCTAATGTGAGAGCTATGGAAGGAAATGAATAGGAAGCTTTTCACAGACAAAGAAAGAATCTTCCATGTGTTTGTCAACCATCTTGAGGCTGCCATAGTTGAGGTAGTCAATGGAAGGGTGAATCTAAGGAATGGTGATGACTTTCAATTCACGGAGTGGGACACCCAAATGTGGAAAGGTTGGCATGGTCTGAAATTCCCCAAGCCGAGCCAAGTGAAGTAAGAGGGAAGAAACTAAATCGCGCTAATGCATCCTAACAACCACCCCAAGATGGCTAGCATAAATTGAATTTTGATGGAGAATCGAGAGGTAATCTGGGTGCTTTTAGGGAAAGATGCATCATCATAGACTCCCATGGTCACACTTTGGCTATTCACTATATCTCGTTACCAAAAGGCACTAATACACTGGAAAAAATGCAAGACCTACTTTGGGGCCACTATCTTTGCAAGGAGTTGAGATTGTCAAAGATCATAGTAGAGGGTGTTTCAATGGTGTTAGTGCAAGAATTAAAGTCTAGGAAGCTACATAATTGGAAGTTTCAATTGTTTTTGGATGAGGTATCAATGGTTCTTCAAAGCTTTTCATGCTTTGAGATTCGACACACTTTTAGGGAGGCGAATGTTGAAGTAGAAAAGTTGGAAAATGAGGGTGCATATGGACTCAAGTGCATTGTAAAATTTAATGAGAGCTAGCACATGGACTGCTACTCCTTGTGATTACTAATGCTACTCTGGTTAGGTGGTGGTGGAATTCCTACGGTGAAGCGGCTTAGGGTTTTGGTGAACGGTGATGTTTTCAACTAGGTTTTATGTTTAATTGGGTAGCTATAGAATCTATGCATGATGTTGGTCTAGTTGGGTGTGCTTACATAAGAATGCACAAGTGGTGCACTTGTATGTGGTCTCTGCTCCATGGTCTAAGTGTTCATGTGTCCAGGCATTGGTCTATAATTTCCATGCTAATTTTGGGCTCAGACACATGGTATCTATATGAGCTATGTATCTTTTTGAATTTTTGTCTTTAATATAGTCCTTTTTATGAACCAAAAAAAAAAATCAAGCTAAGCCTTTTCCTATCCACATTAGGTATTATGAGGCAAAAATTTTAGTTAAAACTTTGAAAAAAGAAAACAAAAATTTCTAACCCATAACATTTGCATTGTCTTCCATATTTTTGACCGCAAATATTTCATCTTCTTCATTACTCAAGAAGGAAACCCAAGATTTACTCATCGAGATTTGTGAGGTCAAGAAGATAATCATAAGATTTTCTTTTATTTTTATTCACCGTACATACATTTCAACCATAGTCATGAAATCTACATTTGTTGAGAAACTATTTACCATATTAAAATTAAAGTTGAATGGGAAAGAAGATTGATGGAAAAATAAATGCCCAAGATGTATTTGATTTTCTTGCACTCCTTATTGAAAAGGGTGAACCATTTATTTAAAATTTTAGCTTGATCTTCTTCACATTGGTAATGCCTTCGACATAAATATGAGATATGCCTTCCCCATTTATCCCACAAAGAACAAACGTAGAAGGTGTAATATTCCACTAGTTCACTAAAGTAATTTTCCTAAGTTTTCACTGAGTGGGTAAAATATAAACTATGTAATAAACCATTGTATTAAAAAAAATCCTTTCT
This sequence comes from Sequoiadendron giganteum, assembly GCA_007115665.2. Classification (NCBI taxonomy): domain Eukaryota; kingdom Viridiplantae; phylum Streptophyta; class Pinopsida; order Cupressales; family Cupressaceae; genus Sequoiadendron; species Sequoiadendron giganteum. The sequence continues at coordinate 71,236,950 of CM021110.1, forward strand.
TTATTGATAATATATGAACAAAGATATTATAACAACATACAATAAGGATTTCTATTCCATTACGATAATTCACAAAGTACAATATTCCAAGAAAGTACACAAATACATGCAGAGCTCTTCCAAGCTTCATAGCATAAGATATAGATGGTCAAGGAATATGCCTTTCAAAACCTTGGTCTTTTGTTGCCTGTTGAAGAGGAGAAGCATCACTCAAGCACTTTTTTGCCAACAACAAACTCATATGTGATCCCCCACACATCTACCAATGATAGATGGCCCTTCCCTTCGACAAAGGTGTTGTGCTTGTTGCACACACACCCCATTCGGAACGGGGACCCTCTCTTCCCTCTTTTTCTTGTCGGGACCCTTTTGGATTCACCTCATTTTGCATGTCCATTTTTTCACCCTAATAGGTCAACCCACCCTCCAAAGTCCCCATTTTAAGTCTGACCAAACTTGGCCCCCCTTTAAAAAGATAAATATTTGGCCTTTTCGAGTTTCCCTTCCCGAGTTTCCCCTTTCAGGTTTCCCTTTACAGTTTTCCATTTCGGATCGGTTGTTGCAGACAGCCGCGGCCAGACGTCTACCCGACCTGTCAGGTTTCCCCTCCCAGAATTTTGTCTCTGGAATTCCATTTTCAAATGGTAGTGGCTAGATGTCTTCCCGACCGCCAGACCCCGGTCCTCCCGCCGCCGCCCCCGAATTCGAACTCACCAAACTCTTTGGCCGCCGTACGAAACATTAAATTGTTGTATTAATGGCGATTTTGGCCATTTAATCAAATTTTCCAACTATCATTTTCATGCTACCAAGGTGATAGAAATTTTCAGAGCTTCTTCGCATCCAGCATTCTCCGCCCCCACGCCCGAGCTTTCGTTATGTCATTTTCATGCATTCTATCTTATCCTTCTTTAAAATTTTGAGGTATGTCTACCGTCTGCGTGCCTTGTCCTCCTTTTTTTGAAATTTCAGAATAAGATTAAGTAAAAATGTAAAAATGGATTAAAACTTTGTAGATGAGTACTCCCTCCCAAAAACCCACCTTTTAAAATCTGGGCAAACCACATAAAATCATCGGAATTCAGCACCGAAACTTAACCCCACCGCTATTGTTCTTCAGAACAATCGTTGGTGTCTTTCGGGCCCAGACCTCCCCACGGCCATCTGAAACGCAAAACTTAAACTTCAAAATTGACAACGGCCAAGCTCGTCCCAGACCTCGGCCTCCGGATTTCCCTTCGCGAGTTTCCGTTGTGCCCTCGTTGTTGTGAATGGCCTCCCTCGAGCGTCTTTCCAACCCTTGGATCCCGGCCTTGCGAAGTCCATTTCAAACTTGCAAAATATTAAAAATCGGCCAAGGAACAAATTGTCCCCAGGATCTGACCCTTGGAGTTCCATTCCCAGAATTTTGTGCTAACTTTGTCGTTCTAACGGCCTGTCTTGAGCGTCCTTTCGGACCTCGGACCCCGACCGCATAAGGGTCCATTCAAATTCACAAGGAAAACAAAAGTTTAAATTATTTCCGGACCCGAACCTTCAGAATTCTGCCTCTGGAATTCCATGTCACTTTCATCGTTTCGAACGGCTACTCTAGAGCGTCTTTTCGACTCTTGGACCCCAACCCGCTTTTCAAGCGAGAAATCTAAGCAGAGAAAGAAAATTCCAAACTCAATTCGGACTCCGGACTCCGGAATTCCATCTTCAAGATTTCGTTTAGGCATCACCGCCTCAAACGGCAAATCTGGGACGTCTTTCTAACTCCTGGACCCCAGTCCCCCTTTTGCCTTGCGTAAAATCCGAACGAAGAACCAATGCCCTAAATGTATCCGAACCCCGACCTCTGGAATTCTACCTCTGGGATTTCATTCTACTCTCACGTCCCGAACGCCTAAACTTGTCCATCTTTTTGGTTACCAGGTCCTAACCCTTGGTTCACCACCAGGCTTTCCCACCTATCAAATTTTCCTCCGGGGATTACCTACCAGAATTCCATCCCTGGATTTTCATCTATCTTTCGCCATTTCAAACGGTTGTCCCGTAACTACTTTCCAGCGGCGAAAATCCAAACTCCGAAACCCAGTTCCTGAAATTCCATCTTCCCTACATCATTTCAGGTGACCTTCCTGCAGCTGATACCCGAATGCCTAAATGAAGGCTCAAATGACCTCCAAATCCAAAATGGACTTCGACCCACTTGCTAAAATTAGTTCTTCTTTCACGACAACCCTCAATTGAACATATCCAACATTGGGAAACACCTTTGGGAGTCCCATGCTTCATTTGCCCTTCCAAACGGCCTTCTGCCAAGGGAATTTCGACCCAGGGAACCCGGATTGCCTGTTTTTCCTCCTTATGATGTTTTATCAGATGATTGGCGTTTATCAAGTATGCATGACAATTGCAGAGCTAACTTTGATATGCAAGGAGTTGTCTAAGGCCGTTTTCCCATATTTAAAGTTACTGATTCATGTCCCTTTGTGCAGGATTTATGGAATTCAACGCATGAACTTATGGTGCCTCCAAGGAAAAGGAGAAAGGAACAGCCAAGGCACCCCGGGGCAAGGAGGACAAGGATTAGATGAAATACAAGTTTCAAGGGGTGCCCTTACAGTCCCGAATCACCACTCTCTGGAGAGATGTCACGGACACTAATATCGGTCAGGTCGATATTGATGAATTTATATAGAGTCAAGGTGAATCCCAAAATAGAAAATATGATATTTAAGGAGCAGTGGACTTGCCAAAGTTGTGGGCTTCCCGCCAGCCTTGGTGACCCCAAAATTGGTAATGGCATGCGTGGAGGCATATCAACCTAAGACCAGAACTATAGTGGACCGTGATGGGAATATTCTTGCTGATATGTCTCTACCTGGTATAACGGTGAATTTCCACATTCTTGCCTTCAAGAGCATGGAGACCCCCACCATAGAAGAATGCAAGGCACTATGGGAGCAAGATCCTTTGAGATGCAAGAAACTAATCAATCAGTACTAGTTAAAGGACAAGCAGGGTAGTGTCGGCAAACTCCCTCATGAGCTTTTTTGCAGTGATTTCTTTGAGGATTACCACAACCTCATAACCTTGCTAAGCCGAGTAATTGGTCTTCCTGCTGCGGCCTTCTTCTAGGAATGGATGTTCTACTTTGTGGAGCAAATTCTCCGGGATGACGACACTGCATTTTATTAGTCGGAGATAATTAGTGATTGCTTCCATGAATAGTTTACAAGTGTGAAGAGGACCTCCAAGTTCTTCATGACCTCCTACTTGGTGTATTCCCTCACCAATCAGCAGCACTATCATGGATTAACTATAGTACCCAGTGAGGCATCGAGAGCAGAGCTCAAACCTTATGATAAGTACCCTCAACTGTAGTACCGAAACTTCAAGAGGGATTATTGTAGGGTGAATGATGCATTTATTACCTACATCATTTGGTCTCTAGGAGGTGACTTTAAGAGAAGAGTTTCCCATAGTGTCAGGGCCCTCCTCAAGCAGTACGCCTTCCTATATATACAATTTCCAAAGTTCACTTACATCCACGCCCAAGGATTCACAAAAAGACCAAACAAGCTACCCCAGTACCCTAATGACCGGATTATACTGTTGGAGTTGACTTGGTAGCTATGGCACATTCATAATATCCTGAGCAGCAAACATCTGGTGGGTACACCTTACCCCATTAGGCTTAGCCAAGGAACGTACACGATTCACACCTCCTAGTGTGCGGGATACTTAGAGAGGGAGTTGGTCAAATACCACTTCCAGAAATATACAGCTCGGCCCTGGATTGATCCATATGGTCATATCAGGAAGGCATTGGGACGTGAGTATGCCCACCTCCACAGTGTTGAGGATTTATGGGCTAATTGTAGAGATGATATTGAAGTGTGGTTGTGGCACTACATGCGCATGACTGCCCTCTATGTGCAGAGAATAAACTTGTGCTCGGTTCCTAATCAGCTTGAGGAGGATGAAAGCACAGTGATCGATCTGGGATATGATGTCATTGCCAATTTTCCATTGTCCATGATTTATTGGAACGAGCGAGAGGTTGATGACCTCGACATACTCACTAAACCCATCGAGATCCAAACAAAGGCATGGATCGACCAACAGGTGGCCCCATTGAAGCAACAAGGAGTTTCCATAACGTTTAAGGGGCTCAAAAGTGAACCAAGTGGCTTTGATGGTGGAGTGTTCATCGCTACAACTAGGGAAACATCCACAACCCCACCATCAGTCAAAACCAAAAAGAGGAAAGAAGCCAGTGAGCAGTTGCCCAAACCAAAGGTTTATGCCCACAAGGCTTCGGAGGGCGAGCCTTCCAAGAAGAAAAGGAAGACAACCGGAGGCACAGAGATGTTTGCGACACCCAAAGGTCTGCCCCGTGGGATCAAGGCGGAAGGATCAAACCTGCCAAGGTCTTCGTCTGCTACAATTTCTATTGCTGCTGCCACCACCCCGCATACTTTTCTTGCAGTTTCTACTTCCTCCCCGTCTGTGGTGGACATCTCTATCCACCTTGCTTCCACCTCTCCAATCATATAGCTCATATCGGTGGATTCATCCTCTACCATGACCTCATCGGTCTCTTCTTCCTCTCTGTCTCCACTGCCATGATGCTTGTTCTCAACCTCCCGGAATCCTTTGTAAAGTACATGCAAAATGTGCCATCCGAGATTTTAGGGATGCTCACTAGTTTAATGGTGCAAGCTGCAATAGCTCAGGCTATGGCCAACACTCCAGCTCTCCCTCCACCTTCTGAACTATCAAGAATGGAGGTGACAATGCAGATATCAGATGAGCTTGAGCGACAACAGCTAGAGGCCAAAAGAGGCCAGAAGATGAAGAATTTGAATACCACGAGCACCCTTTGTTCGAACGTCGGGAGATCGATGAGGTGGCCTACAAATCTTCTAGTGGAGACAGTGAGGAGCATGACACTGAGTTAGTCCAAGAAACCCATGATCCCGAGCTTGAGGCCGAATGGAGTAAACAACTTAAGGAAATTGAGGATAAGGAAGCCAAGGATCGGCTTGCGATGGATGAAGAGGTTACTGCTCCAGACACTGAAGGCAGTAGGTCTCCGACTGAGGGGCATAGCCAAACCCTATAACATGATGAGGAAGCATCCCTCCATGAAGATGAGCAAGAAGATAAGCCCGAGGAACATGAACACAGCCAAAATGAAGAAGAAAAGGGTGTTGGAAGGGAGGATCCCTCCAATGAGAAATTGCGTGCCAAGTCTCCCACTAAGTGTATAACGCTCGAACAGGATTCCGATGAGGAGAAGGAGGATGGAGGAGATGAGAAGGGGGCCCTTTTCATCAGAGCTACTGAACTCGAGACAGAGGATAGCAAGAATCAACGTGAATCACCCCGAGAAAAGCCCCAAATGCTCGATTGGCTGGAAAAATAGTTGAAGCAAAAGACTCCCACCTTAAAGGATCCTAAGGCAAGTCTAAAAGCCATACGGGCCAGAGCACAAATAAACACCAAGAAAGAGAAAGGGCCAAAGGTCAGATCGAAGGTAACCATGGATGCCTCCAGATCTAGGGTGGTACAAATAGCAACACCGGTGGTTGGAGAACAAGGAATAACTTATAACATCTCCACCATTGACTTGGGGATGGCCATGAGGGAGCAAAAGGTCAACCACCTCCAGGAATCGGTTGCCACAGTGGTACACCTTATCTAGAAGGATAAGGTTTTGAAGGAGGAGCTCAAGACACAAGTGGTCGATCTAATGGCCTATATTCAGCAATGGTCATCCCCGGATGAGCATCCCACTACATCATCAGCCTCACCTCAGTTTTTATCCCAAGAGCAGATCAACAAATTGGAAAAGAGAAGGAACTTGGATAAGAATATGAAAAATTGGTTCCGGCAGGTCTTAGACATAGGAAACACAGGTATCAACTTGGTTGTTCAGACAACAAATAGGTTCTTGGAAGTACAGAGGACTCTTGAGGGTATGAGGCAAGTCTGTGAGGGGTTTCCAGGGAAGTACAAAATAGCCTACCCAAAAATTGAGGCCATACTCACATTGTCGAGCTATGTCTGGGAGAAGGACCTTGCCCTCAAGGAGGATGACCACTGGTTAGTGGATGTATTGAAGTAGGATTTTGATCATCAAAAGGGAAAGCTGGAGCAGGTTCTGGAACAGGTAGTTCTAGATATCGAATGGGATAGGAAGACCAGAGAAGAGTGTGCTCGGTACCTCAAGCTAATGATGGGGTACAAGCTGCCCGATGTCGAAATTAATCCTGAAAGCATAAAGCCGCACTTCTTGAAGAACATGGAAGATGGGATGTCGGCTGAAATCACCACAGACTTCATGAGTTTTGCTACCTGAGCCTTCGCCCAGTCAAAAAATTTTAGGGATAATGCTGCCAAGTATGATGACAACTGGAAGAAGCTCGTCAACAACTCCCAAGAAGGGAGCTACCAGATTTTGCGGTCTAGCATCATGGAGTTGGAAAAATTCCAGCCACTGATCTTGAGCTTCATGGAGTATGCATCTTTGAAGAAGCGCGAAGGCAACCTTTTCATCGATGAAGAATTCCTCAAAGAGTAGCTACAGCAAAGAGCAACCAGCAAAAGGATGAAATTGCTACAGTGTTGTCACTAAATGACAAAATAGGGAAAAGACAAGAATTGTTTTATAAATGAAATATATTTGGGGGTAGGTGAGACCCTAGTTTAAAGTGAATCCTAGCCACACAATAGAATCAAATCTTGGCCACTCATTTTAATTTTTTTGAAACTATAAATAGGGCTCTCCTCCTCTCATTTTAAGGGAGTTGAGTTGTTGTAAAGGCATGCTGCAGAAATTATAATAGAAAATACAATCATTTCTTTGTGTATTTTTGGGTTTCTCCACATGTTTCATGATTCTTCTCCCTTAGTTAAAACTTTACTTCAAATTACTTTTTTGTTCTGGTAACCTTTAGTTAGTTTTAGTGAATTTAGTATGTTGTCTTTGGTTATGAAGTTTTATGTTGTGTGTAAGCTTTCCTTGTCCATACTTTTGGTCATTTGTTGCTGGTAGGTGACTATGTAAAGTTAGTATGGGCTTTAATTCCATAGCTGCTCCTTAAACTTTGTCTTTATTCACATTTTCATGGTGAATGAATGATGAATATTTGCAGTCCTTAGAAGATAGCATAGATTTCATGACATTGTGAGAATTTTGATTAAGTGAAATCCTATTTAAGGAAACTGCCCATAGCAAGAACCTCCATGATCATTGTTCATCAGTAGTTGTAGGTCCAGGAACCTTCCTCCTTCCCTACCTCTTTTCCCCTTTTTTTAAGAAACAACCTGTGCTAAGGTTCATTTCACATTGTAAAGCCAAATCTGACGAAACAATGGAGTCTGAGACTGTTGTCTAAGCTTGCAGTAAGGTGCAATAATTTCATATCCTAAGAACTCCATTCATTGACCCAATTCTCCAACATCTTTAAATAACGTAAGGCTGCCTTGTGATTCTAGAAAATCACATAAATTAACTGATATATTCCAAGCACTATCAGGACCTGACATCCGAGAGACCTTGGGATAGTGTTCTGTAATTTGATTGTGGAATATTTTCTTTCAAGAGAGGTGATGCACCTATGCATTACCTATGTTGAGAAGTGCATAAAAACACCATCAACATAAGGTATTGGTTGGGTAACCCCATATGACATACCACTCTAAGCTAAGTGTTGTACCCTACATGGCTAGGATTTATAACCTATGCTAGGTAACCCTCATGTATTTAAATGGACACGGTGAACTGACAATGGAGCCTTGGGAATCACACTAATTTGGCCAAATTATTCTCACTCGGTACTTTGATTCATAGTCTACCATTCACTTACATTATAGCAAGCTTGTTTTAACTTAAGGCCTTTATATATATGCTAGGGAAATCCCTCTTCATGGGAAAGCTACTCCCTAGGATAACCTATCTCTTTAACACAACCTAAGGTAACACAACTCATAAATAAAAGTACTAGTTCCCTCCCTTCATTGGACTACAATCCTAAGAGTAACCTACTAGCCATCTAGAATAATTAAATATCTAGCTATGAGTACCCCTTAAGCTACCCATTTTTAATCATATACAGTATAATAATAATACCTGTGAACAAACAATCTCTCCTATCATAGATTAATTATAAAAATACACAAATAAAGTAGATAGTTTCCACTTTTCTTTCAAAGAAAACATATTTTTTTTCTAAATGCAAGTTATTATAATAAACTATCTTAAATAATCAAGAAGAAATTCTTTCAAAACTAATACAAACAAGGGAAGAATATCCTCATTCCTATGATAAGTTTCCCCAATTGAATGGCTACAAACACAACAACTAGCCTGGTGTCAATCCTTCAACAAAGTCTCAATAACCACTATCTCACAAGTTGGAAAATACTTCTCTCAAAACAATAACAAACTCTCTGTAATGCTCAAAACTCTCACTCATTGTAATAGTTAGAAAAATGCAGAAAGGTATGTAAATAGAATTCAAAAAAATTCTCAAGAAATGTATCCCAAAAAACTAAACTAGCTCCACTATATATACAGCAATAAGGTAACTACTTAGCTTATAGTTTAAGCATGATTTCTAACAGCAAATAGCATGTATAGAAACACATATATCACAACAAAAAGGTGGTGAAAATGTAAGCACATACTCAGGTAGTACAACTACAAATCGACCTTGTTGATCAACAACAATTAGAGACTAGTTCAAATCATCACATGATAGAATTTGGTTTGCAATTCATAATGGAAATCTATAGGTATAATTATTCAAAGGTGGTGCCAAAGCATCCTTATTCATATACAAATTTGGTATGATTTCCTTTATATCTAAAATATTCAACATCATATTTCCAACACCAAGCTTACATCGACTAAGTCTAGTATGAGTTGATTCACATAATAAATTTCTTTGACAAATTCATCGACTTGTATACACACATTTACATATGTTGGTTGATGCATAATAACATGGCAGTGAGAGTTTACTAATTCCATAGGCTTTCCACAAAATGTGTCGACTTATTCTTTCACCTTTCGTCAACTTAATGGTTTTTCTTTGTTTGTAGATTACAAACTCTTTATGCGTAGACAGCAAGGGTATAAAGCGGCTATAGAATACAATCACATCATTATCATATTTCATCCTTGGTTTAGTTAAATAATTATTCTCTAAGTTGTATATGATAATCGACTTCAAAGCCATATATGGTATTTAAATATATATATGCATAACATATATGTACATATACATACATATATATTGGAACACACACACACACACACACATATATATGTATATATGTATATGTATATATATTAGTATATATATCTATATTTATCATATGTCAATAAAAAAATGTATATATAATCAATATACAAATTAATATAATCAAGATATAAATCACATTGTTATATTAATATATTGATTGTGTATACATATATATATATGCCTCTATGTGCATGTATACGTATGTATGCATGTATCGATACATTTGTATGGGCATGTCCATTTGTCACCATACACATATATAGATATATATATACATATGGATATATGTATATACTATATATATACATTTTATTCTCATACCAAATCATACATAATTACTATGGTATTGATAAGAGACTATAAGCGATATATATGTATGTATACATATGCATGTTGTTAGGTCCATTGGATAGTTCCATGCGCATAAGCAACTCATACATGAGTGTGCATAGATAGGTCTACCCATGTACCCTCATGTATGTGTTCCTTGTGTATGGTTTATCATCGTCATGCATGTGTGTGTATATACATATTCCTCATATATGTTCCATATATCAATACAAGCATAGTAACAAGGAAAGAACTCGCAAGGTCAAATAGATAAACATCACTCACTAATGCACTCAAAAGTAAACAAGACTCATACTAATGCATACATATTGACTAAGGATGACCTACCAACTTCCCACTTAATATCTTGACTCAATTACTCTACTATGGTGTGTGTAAGCTCAGATAGGTTATGATACCGTTTACCCAACCAAGACCTTCTCCTGAATGATACTTCCCCTTTTTCCTAGAGGAATTGAACATATACCTTCAACCACTAACACATGCACATGGAATTCAGTTGTTCACAAAATATGCAATATACATAATACATCTCTGAAGTTAGAATATTAATTCAATATTCATCCAATCCCATAAATTTGTTCCTTCATATGATATTAAATGAGATAACATTCATTTATAAAGCAGTGATAACAAAGTGCAAGTACAATTTATTCATCCACTGAATTCGCATTACATTCACATTTTACCCTACACAGTAATAATAAATAGTAATTACACAATTGGGGTGTAATAGAAGGACCTTGAAATCCTTGATTTTTAATATTTTCCTAAGTAAGATATTTGTTCTAACAAAGAAGCCAAACAAATAAATTATAATTGAGCCAAAAAATATATTTTAAGGCTTTTTCACCAAGGAAAATCCTCCAAACCATTATTTCTACATCTAACAATTGATAGCCACTAAAAATATTAAACTTCTCTAAGATCATAGCCCCAAGTTAGATCATCCTCCTTTTATAAAGAACAATAAGTTTGATCATCTAGGATAGAAGCTAGCGTAGCTTGAGATTCATGATCTCCACCCACAAGCCAATAGTTAATATCTTTCTAATAAAATATCCCCAACCAAAAATAATCCTTAAAATTAGAAACTTTAGACCAACCAACATCTAGAAAAATAATACTCAAATGGTGGAGAAGAGGAAAGGAGGAGAGAATTGTGGAATGAAGATCCCATGAGTTAGTCCCAAAAAGAGCTTGATCATGAAAATTAACAATCCAAAAGAGACCTTTCTTAACAAGAGAAACACCCTTCTTGATAGTATTCCATACTATAGAACCTTTACTAGTCAAATCAACTCTCTCAACCTATCGAAGGGGAACCACATGAAGATATCAATAATTAATAATTTTAAACCAAGGTTGATTTTTATATGTACACCATCTCCAATTAGTTTTTGTAGCCAAAGCCTTATCATTGAGTTATGCATGTCTATGACCAAGAATACCATTTTCAGGCAAACAAAACCTATCCCGACTAAGAAGATTTTATTTTTGAGTGTCTAGATAGCCAACCCAAAGGAACTTCCTAGAAAGAGAATCAAGCTCCTTAAAAAAATAGGAGTTGAAAGCAATATAAATTTATAAATAAAAAGAGCTTGTAAGATAGAATTTATAAGAGTAAGATGGCTAGTAAAAGGTAACCAACAAAAATTCTAGTGATTAAATTTCATTTTATAGCAATCAAGAATCTACTTCCATTGAAGACAATTAAGAGATCCATCTGACAAAGGGGTACTAAGATACTCCAAAGTAAGTTGTCCTATTTTCACTCTTTGAATAATAGAAATTATTTGTTGAATTAACAAAGGAATATTAAAGGAAAATATTTTTGACTTATCTTCATTAATCTATTGGCCTAAGGCTACCAAATAAACATCCAACACATATTGAAGATGATCAATTTCCTAAGTTTTAGCAACTCCCATCAAGGAAATATTGACCATTAATTGAAGATGAGAAATAGAATCAAAATCTTCATCCACTTTCCCTTGTTGAATTAAACTAGTTACTCTTTGGTGATTGAGAAACCTTCCCAAATGTTTAGCCATAAGAATGAAAACATACTTGGGAAAATCAAATCACCTTGCCACAACCCTTGTGTAGAAAAACAAATAGAATATGTGATACCATTAAACAAAATAGAGAAGGAATAAGATTCCACATGACTCACAATCTACTCAATCTAGTCAAATATATTTAAAACCAAAATTAGAGAGAGCATTCCTTAAAAAGGACCGTCAAATTTTGGATTTACTAGTAAGATGGAGTAATTAAATAATACAATTATAAGTGCAAATAATAAAAATAATGGAAACAAATACACAAAATGTAGATATTTTAACATGGTTCACCCAATGTCTAGGTTATGTCCACAAAATAGGCATCCACTATTATTTTAATATCTAGCAAAAATATAGACTACAGTGTTACCATCACCTACAACACTGTCTAAAACTACATGCATATAAACCAAATGACTTCAATCTGCAACAACACTTTTATTATTGTGTGTTTATACATAAACACTCACATGTTCTCTCATCTATGTGTTGTTGTATGCTCTTTCACATTCACATGCCTATTAATTTTCACATTCAATCCACAACAAAGAAACTACTCATTTATTGTAGTTACAAATTAGTTTTTTAACTGAAAACATATATATATATATATATATATATATATATATATATATATATATATATATATTAAATTATTGTCATTTTTTTCTTTAGGGGTGTTGCCCCCAGCAACACCCACTAAGGGCATTACCCCCAAACCCCAACTAGGAGGATGATCCCCCTGGAGCTCATGAGAGGGGCTTCGTCCCTTGCACTTTCCCATCAATTAATTAGGGGGGAACATGATTTCTAAAGTCACCAAAATCTATCATAGAGCATGATTTCAAATTTATTAGGAACAAAATCATGTTTTTTTTTATTCTTGTACATGCTTACTTTTTTTTATGTTGTAGAGCTACAACTAAAATGTTTTATGTCTTTATTGTATTTTAATTGAGGTAAACTATGAAAATACAATCAAGACATAAAAAAAATTAGTTGTAGCTCTAGGTAGGGATTAATGGAAGCAAGAAGATTTAAGACTCGACTAGGATGAGGCATGTATGGATGAAAAATCGAAAGTAAAGTTATAAATATACCATAAACTAATATTTTAAAACATACTAGCTAGGGGCAATACATGCATAAGAAAAAAAAATTAAGATGAAATAAGTTAAAATAATATAAATAAGGAAACCATTGCTTTGGAATTTTATACTATTTTACTAAGTCATGATGGAACTTTAAATTCCCAGTCAAATAATTTTTAAAATAAGATACCTTTTGGAACATTCCAAATAGTAAAGTTATCATTTTCAAATAGAAGAGCATGAACAAACAATATTATATAGATAAGATAAAAATTATAATCATAAACCACTAGAACTCAAAAGAAAGCATCCATTATTTTGGAAAAATAGAACCAACTTGATGAGGTCACATTTTTTAGATAAGCTCTCCTACCACACACTTGTGTATCTGGGGTGCTTTTGTTTGAGTCCTATGCATATATGGAGCTCCATAGGGGACACACTATATAAAGTTATAAATTATCATGTTCATTTATAGGTAGTGAATAATACCTCTATTTACATTTATACTTTATAATTTATTTGATTAATAACAACCTTCTAAATACACTTTTTAATTCTAAATACCCCCTATTTTACCATTAGTATGAACTACCTAATTTTTTATGACTTTTCCTTATTCTTTTTTTATTTCTAAGTTTTTCTAATAAGTGAACATTACATACTCTCCTACCCCACATTTGTGTGGATAGAGTATTTTTATTTGAGACCTATAAAACTAGGGCACTCAATTAAGGGCTCACTATATAGACTTTGTATTATCATGTTCATTTGTAGGTAGTAAATAATACCTTTTTTATTTCTAACTTAAAATATTTTATTAATAAAACCCCTCCCAATACACTTTTTAATTTTAAATACCCCTTATTATTTTAAGGGGTAAACACTTTTGACCCGGAGCTATGAACCAATGAGGTCACAAATAGGGGACCTCATCCTCAATTTAAACATTCAACAATTACACCCCAATGGGGTTTGAACCTTGATGGAAAGAACAACACCACAACAACTTAACCATCATACTATTCCACTATTTGTTAAATTCCCCTTACTTTATCATTTTTATGACCACCCAATTTTTTATGACATTTTCTTGTTCTTTTTTTTCTACATATTTTGTATTTGATATTTTTATATCCTTTTTTCGCCACATATTAATACCTATTTTTAATTTAAATTCAATTTATTAATAAAGGTTATTGATATTTATTAGATATAGAACTTGTTATACTAGGTAAACATTCCTCCATGTCTAGTCATATAAGATAAAAAATATTAAATTCTGACAATTATATCAATATAGTCTATCATTTGGGGTTCATCTCATAGTGTGATAGTTAAGTGGTGGTGTTTTTCTTATGGCCACTAGGGTTCAAACCTCCACTGTGCCATTGTGATCACAGGCACTATGCCTATGTTGATCTAATGTGCTCGCAGGTTTAAACTATAGTGTTGAGGCTATTAATGGTGTTCATGTCATGTGACAGGTGTTTAGGCATGTGTTGTTCCATTCCCTTGTTGGGTTGGTATTCTTGTGGGCTATGTGCCTTTGTTGATCTACCATGCTTGGAGGAGTGGATTGCTCACTTGTGTTCATGTTGGGAGGAGGTCCCTTAATTTTGGCCTCCTTCTAGCTCGAGCCAAGCTAAAAATCCCTAATGTTAGCGGATCAAAAAAATAGTCTATCATCACCACCCCCATAGAACACCCCTAATATAAAACATTTTTACCTTGATTTATTTATTCTCTTACCAATTAAAAGAAACTGGCATAACACCTTAGATTTTATAATGATTATCAATCCTCTTTATGAATATTAATGTGGTATGCCACCTATTAGGTAGAAAATCCTCCATGGGGTTCTCTTATTTTATAGTCTTGTAAATGTTCATGTCCAAGACCTTTTTAGAGAGAAGATCTTTGCAAAAATGGAGGGTTTTGTAAGAATGATTTGAGATTATAAGATATGAAGAGCATGGATAACGACAAGGAATACTTTGAAGGATCCTAAAGAGATGAGAAAGAGTTATTTAGATAAAGGATGGGTTTCAATCAAATGGTATTTTTTTAATTTTTAATCATGGAGGAATATTGGGCATGGGGAGAGTAGAAGAGACCAAGATAGATTAGATAAAATAATTTACATGTTGGTCTAGGGAATAATTAGGGTAGATAGATCCATTATAAAACTTATTAAGGAATAACTAGGGTTACAGGTTCATCATTCATCAAATTAGAACTTCCAAATTATGAGGGTAGACAATATCATTCTAAGTGCATTGGTGTGTTAGACATTATTGTTCTTTTGTACATAAGTATCTTTTCAGAGTTAGGACATATACTTTTAAATTTGGTTTAGGATATCTAGTTGACCTTAAAATGCTTGTAAAATATATTAGTAATTGGGTTTGGCCAATAAATGCATAAAATGAGTCCTAAACATGTCTATATAAATGCAAATCAAAATGAATGTCAAAATATAAAGTTGAGATTGCAAAGTAGACATTTCTTGACTTTACACAACCAAGCTCAAATCAACATAATGTACAATGAATTAGCTCAAAAAAACTAGAGAAAAAGATTGGCAAGGTGGAATCTTGAATTTTGAGTTTTAAAAGTGAAATGTTCTTATTGGATCTAATATAAGATGACTTGTTATATGTTTAGGGATTGAGAATGTAAAAGTGGAGATTACCGATGAATGGATCATTATTTGTGATGTCATAAGTCAATTATACACACAATTATGTTTTTTATAGTTTAATTATTATAATATGATACCTAAATGAAAATAGATTCAAAATATATAATTTTCACCATCACAATTATTTATAAAATTTAAACATCTAATTTCATTAATTAATATTAAACATTAAAAAATAATATTTTAAATATTTAATATTCTCATAAACTTTATATTTTACAAAATACATAAATACGAAAATAAATTAAAAAATCTAAACACTAGAGTTATTTTCCATATGTTCTTTTATATTTATATATCTTAAAATGCAATCAATATCAAATGTGTTTATGATTTATTATTTCTCAAAATAAAATATTTAGATGCTCTCAATAGAAATACTTATATAGTCATAACTTCTCTCTCAACATATTGAAAGAAATTATTTAAAACAGTGTATATTGTTTATCAAGAGTAATACCAGAAAAACCAATGGCATCCTCCTAGACGAATTGGCTTTCCATATTATTAATCATTTCCTCATCGTTTATGCTTTTCCCCTCAAGAGCAGTGTGGAAAGGTCAAATGGATGCATAACAGATGAATTTCCACTCCATATTTCTTGTGAAAATATGGAGTAAACTCTTTGTGTGGGATGAATTGCATCCCAAAACAAATATGCATCTGGATCATCACAATACATATCGGTTGGAGTGGTCTGCCCATAGCTCATATTGGCTCTAAACAACCCTAATCCACAGCACGCTGATTCTTTTTCTGAAAAACCTGCAAATTTAACATATGCATTCAAATCAGGCAGCCAGACAAGGAAAAACAAGATAAATAAGGAAGTTATTGAAGTGGGGATTGACTTACCAAAAGCTTCGCCATGTTTAATCATGGTTGTCAAGTAATCATAAGAATTAAGTACGATGATATTCACTTCATGTAGTTTTTCATTCAGGTGATCCACAAGCTTTGTAAGAGCAGCGTTATATTCCCGGGCTAATTCATTTCCAGGTTCTGCACAATTTCCATTGAATTGATAATTATATGTAAATCTGGCCATAGGAGTACATCCCACAGCTGATATGTCGAGTATCAGAAATTTTCTTGCTCCAGCACGATGAAGCCTCTGCCACAACAAATACATTAATTTTATTAAAAATGGTGTTGAGAATTGATCAGATCTGTCACAAAAATTTATTGTGAAACTTACTTGTATGTAGCGATCAAGTGTGTGAACCAGCGAAGGGGCGAGTTCTTCGCGACTGATATTTGGGTAAACTTGGTTGAAGTGGGCGTTAATGTCGTTGCCTCCACTTAAAATGCAATATAAAGAATTTCGCAGGTGCGACTTCTTACGTACACGAAGAGAGAACTCTTCGAATTTCGATATCTGATCACTCAATTTAACAACTTTCTGCACCAGTTTACGTTTGTTGAATTTGAAGTCAGGAGACTTTTTGGAAAGAAATATTTACTTATGAGTTATATCGTTGTGTATTTGGAAAATAAAGAATTCCGAAGACTGTTTTCTTGCCCAAAAAAATTTCTTGTTATATAACTAAAAATAATTTTTAAAAAGATTATAATAGTTTTGATTGAAGACGTTTTATAATGTTAGCTGTTTGTAGATTTCTGGATTAGATTATGTGATCATTTTTTATTATCATTTCTTAGCACATTCCATAATTTATTATTAGCATAAGTAAAAGAAGTGTAATCCACATGAAATTTTAATAGTCTATGATATTAGCTTGCAGATTGTGGATTAGATTATATGATTATTTTTCTTCATTTAGTAGCAAACTTCATGATCTATTAGCAGGATGATTAAGCATAAGAATAAAATTATATCATAATAATAGTTTGATTGTCATTGGTTCAGTTTTTTTCCTTTTTTTTTCAAACTTATTGAACTTTTTGTGGATACCTAGGATTTTCATTTCTTCTCACTTGTTGAGTTTTTCATGGATCAGATAGGAGTCAAACCTAGGACCTTCCATTTGCTACTAGAATATTCTACCAGCCAAATTACTGGTTCTTATAGAACCAGTCCATTTTTTATTCGAATCTGGTTTACTTCCAACACTCCCCCTAAATCACATTAAGTGTTTGGGGCTCCTAACTTGATTTGTCCTTAATATCATGTTGATTTTTTTATGAACCGACTAAAACTTGAATGCTTTGATACTATGTTGAGATTTTCATAGATCAATTAAGACTCAAACCTAACACCTTCCATTTGATATAAAGGTACTCTACCGCCTGAACTACTTATTCTTATAAGAACCCATCTTCAATTTAGATCTGATTTATTTCCAACAAAATTAACTAAACGGTTTCGAATGAAAGTTGCACGCATAAACTTGAAAAGACAAACCGTTAAACAAAGAACACACCTTATCAGCGCCTGTTAAATCCAGTAATCCACTCCCTCCTGATGCAAAATTAGCCCCATGGGAAAAAGTTCCGTGCTGATGATACCCAGCTAAGACAGGGTCGCAATACGGACGTATGAGAGGGAGCTCCAAGTAAGTAGCTGCAACCACAAATGCATCCCTTGCTAATATGAACCCACACACTAATTTTAAAGCATTATTAGATCGTACCCAGCTCTGTAAGATCAAACTTTCTAACATTTGCAGTACAGGTGAAAGACGTTGAAAAGATGTATTAACATTCATTAATGCTCACCTATGAAATCGAAAACAGTGAGGCCATTTGTAAAGCAGCCCGTTGGGCTGGAGAAGGAGGAGACCCCATATGGTGTAAGTCGGCCCGAGCGGTACAGTTTGGAATGAAATTGTTAGTTCCTGCATCTGCTAATGAATCCCCAAACACGAACATTGTTGGCACATGCCAATTCCTTCCTCCTTCAACCACTTCACAAATCAAAGAACTCATCATCGATCAGCACACTCTTAGCGACCACTGTTATCTCCATTCTCTCTTAAAGTGTGGACACTCGTTGTGTCTCATAGCTGACATTTTTATAGCAAAAAACTGACTAACTAACAATATAATAATACAAGAACTGGGGAGCAAAGATCTTTCGCCTTAGTTTCTTTCGATTGAAGCCCTACGGATTCTGCGATGCGACGCATTTGCCGAATGCCGGAGCAGACAAAAAAAAAAGCGTTTTTTGTTGTTGTGGAAATTCATATAATAAAAAGTTGGCTAGAGATTCTCACAGATTTATGGGACGGAGCATCTGTACTCCAAACTCCCTGGAATGGACACCAAGCCCTTGGAATGAAGCTGCACCCTAAGTGTCTGGAATTTGAGCATCCAGTTTTGAGAGAATATATAGCTGGAAATTTGGACCATCTCGTCTCGTAGAAGTTGTCCAACTGTCTTTGATTGCAACTTCCATGGGCAAAAATACGTGGAGAAAATGGAGATCATGAACGTTGTCTTCAGTCACAGTTATTATCGTGATTGTCAAAAACACGAAGATCGTGAAAGCTCTGATCTTTCATCTTTGTGATTAGGGACGAGAGAAACAAGACAGTTGATACGCACTAAATTGGCTGCATGAGTGGAGCAGGTGTTCGCCAAACCAAACGATTTTCTCTAAGGGTGGGAATTATAAATGCTACAGAAAAACTAATTTTAATATTATATTCTAACACAGAAGAAACATTAAAATTCTTTGCTACTTCAGAACAATTTCGATTCAGCTTCCATCATATCAAAAATACAATTATATCAGTATATAGGCTTACGGCCCAGTCAAAAATTAAAACCAACATAAATGTTATCAACATGCCAGCAAATAACCGTCCAATACATAATAAACAATAGTTCTATCGGATTAAATAAAACATCATTTATCCAAACTGTTTGCCAACGCACAACACACAAATAGTCATTGTCAAAAAGTCAAACAACCGCGCAACCGCCGAAAAAAAAGATGTAGCCACGGTGGACGTGGTAACCATGCGTACAGCCAAGAGACGGTTCACCGTTGTACCATGGCAGTTAAGAAAGAGAACGCAGTGGCCGCGGTAACCACCCAGACAAGATCAATGAACAGTGAATGAAGGGCAGTGCATTACCGCCGACGATTAGCGAATAAACCGTGGTAGAGCAATAACGGCTTAAATAGACGGAGAGAAGAGCGAAAACAGACACCGCGGTACCGCACGTGGTCAAATGAGTAACCGCAATAGAGTGGTAACTACAGCCTAGCGGTTAACCGCATTGCTACAGGCAACATGCGGTTAGACCACGGTAACGAGGTAGGAGTTGAAGACTGCCACCATGTAACCGCCGACAGTGACAGGCAAGACCGTGGTAAAGCGATAGAATGCGGAGAGCTTGATCGTGAAGCCACGAACAAGAGAGAGAGAGGGTGCGGGGGTGCAGTAAGAGCAAGAAGTGGAGGTGGGAGTGGAGTGAAACTCAAACACTCCCCCTTGAACGGAACTTTCGCCATTCATGACGTCCAGTCTGGTTCATTGAAAAATAAGTGAATCTGTCCCCAACGCTTTCGTGAAGATATCCACATGTTGCTCCTCTGATCTGTAGAACTCCAATACAATTTCACCATTGCTGATCATCTCTCGGATGTAATGAAAATGTGTATCAATGTGTTTGTTGTGTTTATGGAATACAAGGTTCTTCGACAAAGCTATGGCTGAATTGTTATCACATAAAATCTTTGTTGCCTCTATCTACTCATTCTGGATTTCCTGTAGTATTCGTCTCATCCACACTACCTGGCAAGATGCACTCGTGGTTGCAACATACTCAGCTTCAGTTGATGACAATGTAACAATTGGTTGTTTCTTTGAAGCCCATGCAACTACACCACTGCCAAAATGAAAGACTTAGTCAGATGTGCTTTTCCTATCATCTACACTCCCAGCACAATCACTGTCAGTAAAACCTGTCAATTTGAATTTATCAGTTCTTGAATATTGAATGTCATAATTTTTTGTTCCATTGATGTATCTTAAAATTCTCTTTCCAGCCATCCAATGTGATTCTTTTGGTGCTTCCATAAATATGGAGATTAAACTAACAGCAAACATTATATCTGACCTTGTGGTTGTTAAATACATCAAGCTTCCTATTAGATGTTTGTACAAAGTGGGATTAACATCTGACCATTTGTCTTCTTTGCTTAATTTCAGTCCAGTTACCATTGGAGTAGGTGTTGACTTATAATTTAACATATTAAATCTCTTTAAAACATCCTTTGCATATTCAGACTGTGAAATAAAAATTCCATCTTTATTCTGTGTTACCTCAATGCCCAGAAAATACTTCATCAGACCCAAGTCTGTCATCTCAAACTCTTTCATCATTTTTGTTTTGAATAAATCAACTGATAGATTCCCAGTCAGAATCAAATCATCAACATACAAGCATATGATCAGGATTTTACCTTCATCATTCACTTTAGTATACAGTGTTGGTTCACTGTCACATCTAGTAAATCCATTCTTTGTGAGATAGTTGTCTATTCTGCTATACCAAGCTTTTGGGGCTTGTTTCAGACCATACAGTGCCTTCTTCAGCTTGTAGACTTTATCTTCTTGTCCTGATATCTCATATCGAGGTGGATGTTCAATGTAAACATCCTCTTCCAGGTAACCATTGAGGAATGTTGATTTAACATCCATTTGGTGAACTAGCCAACAATTTTGTGTTGCCAAAGCCAATAACATTCTGACTATGTCAAGGCGTACAACTGGTGCAAAAGTTTCATTGTAATCTATTCTAGGTTGTTGTGCATAACCTTTTATGACCAATCTTGCTTTGTACTTCTACACTTCTCCATTTGCATTCAATTTTATTTTATAAATCCATTTAACACCTATGACATCTTTGTCTTTTGGAAGACTTTGCAATTCCCATGTCTAATTGTTTTCAATTGAATCTATCTCATCATCCATTGTTGTTATCCACTTTTCTTCCTTGATTGCATCTTCATAATGAATTGGATCTTCAGCTTGTGAATAAAAGGCAAAAAGTATAAATTGTTGAGAATTGTTCTCAGCTTCATTTTGACTATAAATATCACTCATGCTTCTGATTTTTTGTCTTCTCATGCTTGCTAAAGTTGGATTTCATAGATCGCTTGAATCTGCAAATTATGGACTTGAAGGTCCTATGCCAGAAGTTCTTCCTATGGTTGGCATTTCCAGTCCTCTTGTTACTGCTCTTGTATTACTTGTTGGTGTCAGTTGTTGACCACTTGCTTGAGGTTGGATTGGGACAGCAGATACATTAGCTGGAACTATAATTTCATTCTCATCTTGAGGGATATTGACTGTAACATTGACTGTACTCTCTTTACTTCATCCCATGCTTCATCTTCAACAAATTGAACATCCCTGTTGATTATAACATTCTTGGTTGATGGATTAAACAGTTTTTATGCTTTGGATTCTTCACTATATCCAACAAAAATGCATTTCTCTCCTTTGTGTCAAGTTTTCTTCTCAACTGATCAAGTACATGTGCATATGAAACACATCCAAAAACTCTCATGTGAGACACACTGTGCTTTTTACCTGTCCATGATTCCATAGGGATAATATTCATCACACTCTTTGTTGGGCATCTATTCATGATATATGTTGCACAAGATACGGCTTCAGCCCAGAACTCATTTTTTAAATGCTTGGATTTCAACATACTTCTAGCCATCTCCATTATGGTTTTGTTTTTTCTTTCTGCTACACCATTCTGCTGAGATGTGTATCTTGTTGTGAATTGTTTGTGTATTCCATGCTCTTTGCAGAAATTTAAAAATTCTCTTGATATGTATTCACCTCCTCTATCTGTTCTCAACACTTTGATGAAACAACCACTCTATTTTTCAGCTAAATATTTGAATTGACAAAAGAAATTAAACACTTCACTTTTATTTTTCAGAAAATAAACCCATGTCTTCCTTGAATAATCATCTATGAAAGTCAGAAAATAAAATCTACCACCTATTGAAGGTGTCTGCATTGGACCACACAAGTCTGAATGAACAACTTCCAATGGGGCTTTTGCTCTTGTGGATTTCCCTTTTGGGAAATATTCTCTATGTTGTTTTCCAAATATGCAACCTTCACAAACTCTCTCGGGTTTTTGAATTAATGGAATTCCCTTTACCATGTTCTTCCTATGAAGCAAATTCAGACCTCCAAAATTTAAATGACTGAATCTTAAGTGCCACAACCAGTTTTCATCCTTTACCTCTGCCTAAAAGATAGACTGAGTAATAGTTGATACCTCTTGTGCTTGTGCAAAGTTTGTACTCAAAGCTGGCTAAATTCTCAAAGGAAACATTTTATTGTTTGCCATATGAATTTTTGCAATCAATTGGCCACTTGGGTATTTGTCTAAAATAGTGCACAACCCATTCTTGAAAGTCACTCTATAACCCTTTTGAATTAGTTTTCCTACACTCATCAAGTTATGTTTAAGACCACGCACAAAATAAACATCATAAATATAAATTTTCTCCCCCTGCTTGGTTAGAATATTAACATTCTCTTTTCCTTTAACTAACATTTTTTTGTCATTACCCAATGTGACATATGACTTGATATTCTCATCTAAACTTGTAAACAAATTTAAATTCCCTAACATATGATTACTATAGCCTGAGTCTAAAAACCAAACTTCTTTCTCACTCTAGCTTGAGCTACATTACAGGCTAAAAACTGTAGAAGTTGATAAATCTCAACCTCACAGTCCCCAAGAATCACCTGCAATCAATCACCTATCACATGCAACAGATATTCAGAACAAACAAGAGGATGTTTTGTAAACTCTCAGAGCAAATATGTGCAAGCATAAACCAGAATATTGATTATTGAATGATATGATAATTACAATGTGATCAATCCTTATGAGGAGATCAAGAAAACCTAAAATTAGGAAACCCTAGTGTGCACACTTAATAATTAATAAATAATTATTAATGTGCCTAAGTTTAGCTTAAGCAACCTAAAGGAATAAGTGACTAATTAATTAACCAATATGATTAAATTAATTAAGTATAATAACTTATTACTCTAACACCCCCCCTTAAGATGAACTTAGGGAGTAGCTAAAACACTAGAAAAAATATGCATGAAAGCAAAGATGGGTCTCGACGACAAAGGCCTGATCAGGTACCCAAGTACAAATGCAATGCGAACTAAACTAAACGGGGTAAAGGAGAAAACCCAATGGGAACAAAACTCCTCCCCAAAATAGAATGCAAAGAGCAACTAAGTGATGAAAGATGGAGGACACCATAAGACCCCCCAAGGACACCATCCATCACAAATATACATAAAATAACCCCCCAGAAGAGAGGAAGAAAGAGACCACAGATCCCCCCCAGAATGAAGTAGCCCCAAAAGAACTGAAGAAACTGCATCTCCTGAAAGAAGTGAGAGGGAAGAGGTCGAATGAAAGAAATCTCTGAAGGTGAAATAGGTGTAGCCCATGATGTCTCCACAGAAGCAGGTGTGACCTCAACAAATGAAGAAGTCAAAGTGGGTGAAGGTTGAACAAGAACCTCCAAAGATGGATGGTCAACTGGATCCTGCTACATTGAAACGGAAGAACCCACATCTGGAGTCATAGAAGTATCAGCAACTACAACAGTAGGTGAAGGAGATGGAATGGATGGCTCAAGAGCAGGATCTGAAGTGAGAACTCCAATGTTCAAGTAGCCAAATATCTCCTTCGAATGATGATTCACACTAGAAGTGTGATGAGCAATTGTAGGAATAGAAGCACCATCAGTAGCAAAATATGCAAAGGAATACAACTGAGATGAGTGATCCACCACCCCAGTAGCAATAACTGCTCTACTCTACAAGTCTCTGATGACAACTGAATCAGGGGTGAACTCCAAAGACCTCCCATTGCCTCCATGTGTGATTTGATATATAGAAAGAAGGTTGTTCGTCAAATGACGAGCACACAAGACATCCTGAAAAGTGTTGTCCCCAAAACTAATAGACCCCTTCCCTATAACACTCATGTATGTATTGTTTCCCATCAAAATAGGAGACATAGTGTGAGACTCAAAGGAAGTGAACATAGTCTGTGTAGAAGCCATATATTGAGATGCTCCTGAATCTAGAAGCCATCTCCCTTATCCAACACTTGAAGAAGCACAAAGAGCATGCCCCTTCATATCTGATGAAGTATGTAAACCAGTTGCGCCCCTGTCATGTTGCACTAAAGAAGAAGAAGGAGGGGAAGGAGATGATGCACACATCCTAGAAGGCAAATCAATCTGATGTTTCTGAAGAAGATTCTTCAACTCATCAATGTCCTTCTTGTAGCAATTATGTTTTGCATGTCCTTCTCTCTTGCAATATGCACATGGGCCCTTCTCCTTCCTAAATGATTTCCCATTAGAAGAAGATGATGAATCTAAGGACTCCTTCTGCTGCTCATAAGATTTGGAATCCTTTTGTTTTTGTTTCTTTCCTTTTCCTATAGAATCCTTCTAATCTTTGGGCTCCTGTGATGCAATAAGTGCCTATGATGAAGAGGGCTTCAATTTTCCCATATTGGCCAACTTGGCCTGCTCTCGAGTCAGAGAAGATGCAAAATCATCAAAAGAAGGCATAGTAAATCTAGTACCAAGTGCATCCCTAGTAGCATAAAAGGTAGAAACAAAAATTGAATAATCTAGTCCAAGCTTTAAAAGAATGGACAATATCAACTGAGAGTCTTCCTTCTTAACACCACACTATGACAACTGCAATCTAAGCGACTTGAGTTTGGTGAAAAACTCCTTGATGCTGTCAAAATCCCTAGGATTTAAGCCAATAAGCTCATTTTCTAACTAAAACCCTCTCATAGTATCATGCTTCCCAAACAAAGACTTCAAAGTAGTCCAAACCGCATGGGGTGTAGTGCAAGACTCAATATGAAAAATAAGGTTAGAAGAAAGAGAAAGACATAATGTACCATAAGCTTCATCACACCTATTAAACCACATTCTCTTTTCAGTAGCACCTGTAGGTTCAATTTATGTGCCCATGGTTACCCTATACAACCCTTTGTGTTTCAAGTGAATCTCCATTTGTGTTTTCCAACCAAAATAGTTGAATGGAGTAAGGGGTGCAATGTTATGTGTATCCATGATAGAAAACAAAAATATATACTCTCAAATAACAAAGACAATGCTCGCTGATCTCAAAACAAAGCCTGATAGTATGCTTCCCAATAAAATAATTGAAAAACTAAAGGCTGAGATCAAACAGTAAAATTAGATACCTGGTAAAAAAATCTAGAAAAACAGGTCTGAGATCTATGTAGAGCACTGAACAAGCTTTTCGACATCTATTTTTTTTCTCAAAACTGAGTCCGGACGCAAAAGATATGCCTCCCGGAGTGAAAATAGTAACTTCTGATTTTGACAGGCTAAAAACGCTTCAAAATTGGAAAATAAAAAATTCTAACCTCCACCACTGTGAAGAACGTCGAATCAGCTTTCCGACGATATTTCGTTTTCGAAAAAAAGAGTTTGTATGCAAAAGTTATGGCGAAAATGCCAAAACTGCTCCAAAAAGGTTTGAGGATTAAGTCTAGTAGTTAGGCTAACCACTAGCGGTTAACTGATAGTGGCGCCCATTAACTCTGTGATTTTTTAAAAAAAAATTTGGATTACGTGTCATACTAGGCTGTATGACCCAGAAATGAAAAAAATTGCCTTTTAGAGTCACTGTGTCCGATTTCAATGATTTGACAATTGATTTAAGGGTTTTTGGGCGCTCTGAATGCGATGGCAATGTTTGTTTGGCCTAGAAATGCACAAAAAAATTGCCTACCCCCAAATGCACAAAAAATCAGCCTAGCTTGAAACCCTTGCACAAAAAAAAATGTTGTGAAAGAATATCTTCAAATCACAAACAGGCAGTCGTAAGTCTGGAGCTCTGATACCATGTAGAAGTTGATAAATCTCAACCTCACAGTCCCCAAGAATCACCTGCAAGCAATCACCTATCACATGCAACAGATATTCAAAACAAACAAGAGGATGTTCTATAAATCCTCAGAGCAAATATGTGCAAGCATAAACCAGAATATTGATTATTGAATGATATGATAATTACAATGTGATCAATCCTTATGAGGAGATCAAGAAAACCTAAAATTAGGAAACCCTAGTGTGCACACTTAATAATTAATAAATAATTATTAATGTGCCTAAGTCTAGCTTAAGCAACCTAAAGGAATAAGTGACTTAATTAATTAACCAATATGATTAAATTAATTAAGTATAATAACTTATTACTCTAATTGAGTACATTACAGTCCCCACTTAATTAATTTATTACATGGTATCAGAGCAACATTGTGCTCTTATCAGGTCTATTGTCTTGACTCTCTCTAGAAAAGTTTGCATTTTTCCTACTCATTTCATATTGCTTTTTTCTACACTCATTCATATAATGGCCAAACTTTTTACAATAATGGCATTGGACCTGAGATTTATCATACCTTTTTCCTTGAGGAAAATTTTGAGATGGGTTTTGGTTGCAGCCTCTTTCACTTGAACTTGACTGGTTATTTCTTCCACCTCTGTTGAAACCTCTTCCTCTTGCTCTGAAATTTTTTCTACCTCTGCCTCTTCCTTGGTTAATTGAAGCTTGTGACTTGAATGCATGCTCCAATGACATGTTTGTTGTTTTGTTGAGTCTTTGCGCATGAGAAATTAGTGAAGCATATAGTTCATCAATTGAATACTATGTGAGATCCTTTTTCTCTTCTATTGTGACTACAATTGACTCAAATCTTGTGGGTAAGCTTCTTAAAATAATTTCTATAACTTTGACATCTTCTAGTGTCTTTCCATGTGTTCTCATTTGATTTACCAGTCCCATTAATTGAGTAAAGTATGAATCTACAGACTCATTTTCTTTCATAAACAGAGTTTCAAACTCTCTTCTCAGTATTTGCAACTTTGTAGTTTTAACTTTATTCATCCCTTGATATGCAATTTGTAAAATGTCTCATGTTTGCTTGGACTTGGTAGTGGCTGAAATTCTGGGAAAAATACTTTCATGTACACCTTGTAGAATGAAGAAGTGTGCCTTTGAATCTTTCTTCTTGTTATCCTTCAGCAAATCTTTCTCAGCTTGTGTTAAAGCATTATATGTTGCTGCATCTATAAGCTCTGGAAACCCATTTTCTACAAACTCCCATAAATCTTGTGAACAAAACAATGCCCTCATTGTTATAGACCAGTAGTCATAATTTTTTTCATTCAGCTGTGGAATTTGGGGATTACTCAAGCGTGTGCTTGCTGCCATGATTTATAGACTCTCTATTGAATTACCTTAGGCTCTGATACCACATGTAGGGAAAGGCAAAGAATAAAAACATACACAGAAAAAATTATTTTAATATTATATTCTAACACATAACAGCCATAAAATTCTTTGCTACTTCAGAGCAATCTCAATTCAACTTCCATCATATCAAAAATACAACTATATCAATATATAGGCTTCCGGCCTAGTCAAAAAATTAAACCAACATAAATGCTATCAACATGCCAGCAAATAACCGTCCAATACATAATAAACAATAGTCCTATCGGATTAAATAAAACATCCTTTATCCAAACTGTCTACCAACACATAATGCACAAACAGTCGCCATCAAAAATTCAAACAACCGCGCAACCGCCGAAGAAAAATATGTAGTCGCGGTGGACATGGTAACCATGTGCACAGACAAGAGATGGTTCACCGTTGTACCGTGGCGGTTAAGAAAGAGACCACGATGGTCGCGGTAATCGCCCAGACACGGTCAATGAACAGTGAACAAAGGGCACCACGTTATCATCGATAGTTAGCAAACAGACCGCGGTAGAATGGTAATGGCTTGAACGGATGGAGAGAAGAGCGAAGACAGTCACTGTGGTACCGCACACGGTCAAATGAGTAACCGCGGTAGAGCGGTAACTGCAGCTTGGCGGTTAACCACATTGTCGTAGGCAACATGCGATTAGACCGTGATAATAAGGTAGGAGTTGAAGACTACCACCATCTAACTGCCAACAGTGAGAGGCAAGATTGTGGTAAAGCGGTAGACTGCGGAGAGCTTGACTGTGAAGCCACGAATAGGAGAGAGAGAGAGGGTGCAGTAGTCCAGTAGTCATTGCCAAACTGTGAGCAATTGAAATTGAGGGCACAGGGGCGTAGTAAGAGCAAGAAGCGAAGGCGGGAGTGGAGTGAAACTCTAACACTCCCCCTTGAACAGAACTTTTGTCATTCATGACGCCCAATCTGGTTCGTTGAAAAAAAAATGAATCTGTCCCTAGCACTTTCGTGAAGATATCTGCATGTTGCTCCTCTGATCTGCAGAACTCCAATACAATTTCACCATTGTTGATCATCTCTCAAATTGAATGAAAACGCGTATCAATGTGTTTGTTGCATTTATGGAATATAGGGTTCTTCGATAAAGCTATGGCTGAATTGTTATCACAGAAAATCTTTGTTGCCTCTATTACTCATTCTAGATTTCTTGAAGTATTCATCTCATCCACACTGCCTGGAAAGATGCACTCGTGGCTGCAACATACTCAGCTTCAGTTGATGACAATGTAACAATTGGTTGTTTCTTTGAAGCCCATGCAACTACACCACTGCCAAAAATGAAAGACATAGCCAGATGTGCTTTTCCTATCATCAACACTCCCAACACAATCACTGTCAGTAAAACCTGTCAATTTGAATTCATCAGTTCTTGAATATTGAATGTCATAATTCTTCGTTCCATTGATGTATCTTAAAATTCTCTTTCCAACCATCCAATGTGATTCTTTTGGTACTTCCATAAATTTGGAGATTAAACTAACAGCAAACATTATATTTGGCCTTGTGGTTGTTAAATACATCAAGCTTCCTACTAGATGTTTGTACAAAGTGGGATTAACATATGAGCATTTGTCTTCTTTGCTTAATTTTAGTCCAGTCACCATTGGAGTAGGTGCTGACTTACAATTTAACATATTAAATCTCTTTAAAACATCCTTTGCATATATTTAGACTGTGAAATAAAAATTCCATCTTTATTCTATGTTACCTCAATGCCTAGAAAATACTTCATCAGACCCAAGTCTGTCATCTCAAACTCTTTCATCATTTTTGTTTTGAATAAATCAACTGATAGATTCCCAGTCATAATTAAATCATCAACATACAAGCATATGATCAGGATCTTACCTTCATCATTCACTTTATTATACAGTGTTGGTTCAAAGTCACATCTAGCAAATCCATTCTTTGTGAGATAGTTGTCTATTCTGCTATACCAAGCTTTTGGGGCTTGTTTCAAACCATACAGTGCCTTCTTCAGCTTGTAGACTTTATCTTCTTGTCCTGATATCTCATATCGAGGTGGATGTTCAATGTAAACATCCTCTTCCAGGTAACCATTGAGGAATGTTGATTTAACATCCATTTGGTGAACTAGCCAACAATTTTGTGTTGCCAAAGCCAATAACATTCTGACCATGTCAAGGCGTACAACTGGTGCAAAATTTTCATTGTAATCTATTCCAGGTTGTTGTGCATAACCTTTTATGACCAATCTTGCTTTGTACTTCTATACTTCTCCATTTGCATTCAATTTTATTTTATAAATCCATTTAACACCTATGACATCTTTGTCTTTTGGAAGACTTTGCAATTCCCATGTCTAATTGTTTTCAATTGAATCTATCTCATCATCCATTGTTGTTATCCACTTTTCTTCCTTGATTGCATCTTCATAATGAATTGGATCTTCAGCTTGTGAATAAAAGGCAAAAAGTATAAATTGTTGAGAATTGTTCTCAGCTTCATTTTGACTATAAATATCACTCATGCTTCTGATTTTTTGTCTTCTCATGCTTGCTAAAGTTGGATTTCATAGATCGCTTGAATCTGCAAATTATGGACTTGAAGGTCCTGTGCCAGAAGTTCTTCCTATGGTTGGCATTTGCAGTCCTCTTGTTACTGCTCTTGTATTACTTGTTGGTGTCAGTTGTTGACCACTTGCTTGAGGTTGGATTGGGACAGTAGATACATTAGCTGGAACTATAATTTCATTCTCATCTTGAGGGATATTGACTGTAACATTGACTGTACTCTCTTTACTTCATCCCATGCTTCATCTTCAACAAATTGAACATCCCTGTTGATTATAACTTTCTTGGTTGATGGATTAAACAGTTTTTATGCTTTGGATTCTTCACTATATCCAACAAAAATGCATTTCTCTCCTTTGTGTCAAGTTTTCTTCTCAACTGATCAAGTACATGTGCATATGAAACACATCCAAAAACTCTCATGTGAGACACACTGTGCTTTTTACCTGTCCATGATTCCATAGGGATAATATTCATCACACTCTTTGTTGGGCATCTATTCATGATATATGTTGCACAAGATACGGCTTCAGCCCAGAACTCATTTTTTAAATGCTTGGATTTCAACATACTTCTAGCCATCTCCATTATGGTTTTGTTTTTTCTTTCTGCTACACCATTCTACTGAGATGTGTATCTTGTTTTGAATTGTTTGTGTATTCCATGCTCTTTGCAGAAATTTAAAAATTCTCTTGAAATGTATTCA
Source organism: Sequoiadendron giganteum (assembly GCA_007115665.2). Classification (NCBI taxonomy): domain Eukaryota; kingdom Viridiplantae; phylum Streptophyta; class Pinopsida; order Cupressales; family Cupressaceae; genus Sequoiadendron; species Sequoiadendron giganteum. The sequence goes on from CM021110.1 coordinate 71,268,042, forward strand.
CCTCCTCTATCTGTTCTCAACACTTTGATGAAACAACCACTCTATTTTTCATTTAAATATTTGAATTGACAAAATAAATTAAACACTTCACTTTTCTATTTCAAAAAAATAAACCCATGTCTTCCTTGAATAATCATCTATGAACGTCAGAAAATAAAAACTACCACCTATTGAAGGTGTCTGCATTGGACCACACAAGTCTGAATGAACAATTTCCAATGGGGCTTTTGCTCTTGTGGATTTCCTTGTTGGGAAAGATTCTCTATTTTGCTTTCCAAGTATGCAACCTTCACAAACTCTCTCGGGTTTTTGAATTAATGGAATTCCCTTTACCATGTTCTTCCTATGAAGCAAATTCAGACCTCCAAAATTTAATTGACCGAATCTTAAGTGTTAAAGCCAATTTTCATCCTTTACCTCTTCTTGAAATACAGACTGAGTAACAGTTGATACCTCTTGTGCTTGTGCAAATTTTGTACTCAAAGCTGGCTGAATTCTCAAAGGAAACATTCTATTGTTTGTCATATGAATTTTTGCAATCAACTGGCCACTTGGGTATTTGTCTAAAATAGTGCACAACCCATTCTTGAAAGTCACTCTATAACCCTTTTGAATTAGTTGTACTACACTCATCAAGTTGTGTTTAAGACTAGGCACAAAATAAACATCAGAAATATAAATTTTCTCCCCCTGCTTGGTTAGAATATTAACATTCCCTTTTCCTTTATTTGGCACTTTGTTGTCATTACCCAGTGTGAAATTTGACTTGATATTCTCATCTAAACTTGTAAACAACTCTAAATTCCCTGTCATATGATGACTATAGCCTGAGTCTAAAAACCAAACTTATTTCTCACTAGCTTGAGCTACATTACAGGCTAAAAACATTGTGCTCTTATCAGGTCTATTGTCTTGACTCTCTCTAGAAAAGTTTACATTTTGCCTACTCATTTCATACTGCTTCTTTCTACACTCATTCATATAATGGCCAAACTTTTTACAATAATGGCATTGGTCCTGAGATTTATCATACCTTTGTCCTTGAGGAAAATTTTGAGATGGGTTTTGGTTGCAGCCTCTTCCACTTGAACTTGACTGGTTATTTCTTCCACCTCTGTTGAAACCTCTTCCTCTTGCTCTGAAATTCATTCTACCTCTACCTCTCCCTTGGTTAATTGAAGCTTGTGACTTGAATGCATGCTCCAATAAAATGTTTTTTGTTCTATTGAGTCTGTGCTCATGAGAAATTAGTGAAGCATATAGTTCATCAACTGAATATTGTGTGAGATACTTTATCTCTTCTATTGTGATTGCAATTGACTCAAATCTTGTGGGTAAGCTTCTTAAAATATTTTCTATAACTTTGACATCTTCTAGTGTCTGTCCATGTGTTCTCATCTAATTTACCAGTCCCATTAATTGAGTAAAGTATGAATCTACAAACTCATTTTCTTTCATAAACAGAGTTTCAAACTCTCTTCTCAGTATTTGCAACTTTGCAGTTTTAACTTTGTCCATCCCTTGATATGCAATTTGTAAAATGTCCCATGCTTGCTTGGACTTGGTACTGGCTGAAATTCTAGGAAAAATACTTTCATGTACACCTTGTAGAATGAAGAAGTGTGCCTTTGAATCTTTCTTTTTGTTATCCTTCAACAAATCTTTCTCTTCTTGTGTTAAAGCATTATATGTTGTTGCATCTACAGGCTTTGGAAACCCTTTTTTCTACAAACCCCCATAAATCTTGTGAATAGAACAATGTCCTCATTGTTATAGACCAGTAGTAATAATTTTTTCCATTCAGCTATTGAATTTGGGGATTACTCAAGCTTGTGCTTGCTGCCATGATTTACAAACTCTCTATTGAATTACCTTAGGCTTTGATACCACGTGAAGGGAAAGGCAAAGAATAAAAACATACACAGAAAAACTAATTTTAATATTATATTCTAACATAGAACAGCCATTAAAATTCTTTGCTACTTCTGAGCAATCTTGATTCAACTTCCATCATATCAAAAATATAACTATATCAGTATATAGGCTTATGGCCCAGTCAAAAATTAAACCAACATAAATGTTATCAACATGTCAGCAAATAACTATCCAATACATAATAAACAATTGTCCTATCGGATTAAATAAATCATCTTTTATCCAAATTGTTTGCCAATGCACAATGCACAAACAGTCGTTGTCAAAAATTCAAACAACCGCGCAACCACTGAAGAAAAATATGTAGTCGTGGTGGACGCGGTAACCATGCGCATAGCCAAGTGATGGTTCATCAATGTACCATTTCCGTTAAGAAAGAGACTACAGTGGTCACGGTAACCGCCCAGACACAGTCAACAAACAGTGAACGAAGGGCACCACATTTCCGTCGACGGTTAGCGAACAGACCACAGTAGAGCGGTAACAGCTTGAACGGATGGAGAGAAGAGCGAAGACATTCACCGCGGTATCGCACATGGTCAGATGAGTAACCATGGTAGAGTGGTAAGTGTAGCCTAGTGGTTAACCGCATTGTCGTAGGCAACATGCGGTTAGACTGCTGTAACGAGGTAGGAGTTGAAGACTGCCACCGTGTAACCGTCGACAGTGAGTGGAAAGACCGCAGTAAAGCGGTAGACTGCGGAGAGCTTGATCGTGAAGCTACGAACAGGAGAGAGAGGGCATGGTAGCCCGGTAATCGTTTCCAAACCGTGAGCAATTGAAATTGAGAGTGCGGGGGCACAGTAAGAGCAAGAAGTGGAGGTGGGAGTGGAGTGAAACTCCAACATACAGTGGGGCAGGAGTTTCCCAATTTATTTTTAATGGTACTGAAAGGTACAAATTCCTAGTTAAAATTTTCAATTATCTTTTACGTAACGACAAGTATATAAATGCTATGGTCTCTATAAAAAATTGGTACATAGTTTGATTCATATTCATTTCTTAAAACTGATTTTACATTTGAGTTCCACTCACTTTTTCTATCAAGTTAGATCTACAATTTGTAAAGGTGACTCAAGGTCATTTATATGATTGTGGAAATGATCTTTAATTTTTTTAAATTCAAATATAAATTTGATTTCATTTGTTTTCCCTCTACTTAATCATTATTTTTCAACTTGAAGTGTGAAATATTTTGTTTGTGTCTTTATAATTGTATTAAAGAACTAATGTTGATCTACTTTAATATCTAGCAAATTCATGGAATGATCACCTCTTCCATACATCAAGGAGCCCATCTAGTGACATTAGCATTGCAGCAACATTCTAGAGCACTACTTCTTATCTTTTGTTATTGCTCAAAGCTAATGATTTGACTTCTTTATAAGGTTTGAAACAAAGGATTAATTATCCCCATTTGCAAACTATCTATTACATGACCAAATTTTTTTGTAGGTTCAAAAGTATAGCAAAGTGTTTCTAATGCTAAAAAATATTATAGAAGAAAGATTAGATCTATTAATATGGGATTATAGCAATTACATAAAGAAGATGTGCATTATATAAATGATCAAACAAAAGGAAACCAAAAATTTATTGATTTCAATGTATTCATGTAATATGTCCTAATATTTTTTTGTACTTGAATGGACATGTTGTCACATGAAATTGCACCATACTGAACCCGAAGTTCAGCAATCTGATGACACAATGGAAACAACCTAAAGGTGTGAGACCTTTGTGCGTATGAGGTTGAATCTTCGGAGAAAGTAGGATTCCTCTTTTGATGCAAGTGCAATGTGTTGGTCCAACCCAACACATAAAATCCTACCACTATTCTACTCTAACAGCTCACAAGGGAAAGGGGGAAGAAGGAGAACGTGAAAGGGAAATGGAAGTGGTACACCATGACGGAAAGTTGTTTCTTCTTGGCTAAGATTTCTTAGTACATCAAAGAAGAGGATCAAAAAACTCACATAGTTCTCTATTTGGCGATTTTCAAAGGAAAACATTGAGGTTAGGGTTTAACAAGGTGTTGGAAATAAAGAGATTCTCAAAACAACTATTGTAAATAAAATAAATCAACATATAATAACTTGGCATATAAGAATGAAAAAAGATAACAACACTCGTACATGAAGGTAATGAAAGATTACTTATACACAAAAGAGGAGAGAAGCAGCAACAATGATTAGCTTCATTAATGTGAAGGCATATAGCCAATCTTTACAATTGCAGAGTGTAAAATGCAAGTCTTCTAAAGAAAAACCTCAAAGGAGCTAGAGGAAGAACCCCTAAAATGAATATATTTCTTACCTTTATAGATTAGGCATAACTTAGAACCATAAACCGAACCCTAACCCTAACCATGGTTAAAAATGAATTTTTCACATGAAAGGATGTAGCCATCTCATGAAAATCATGATAAGGGCATGGTTCCATCAGAAAAGGTCAACAATCTATAATAAATGGGCATGGGTGCCCATGAAATCCACCTATAGAAGTTAGGGGAGAAATAAATGTCATCCTTGAAGTTTAGAAATCAAATATAGGTTGCTCAGAAGTTAGATCAAGCATTAATAGTATTGCCTAGAAAATACATCAAATCCACTGAAAGGTCAAGGCATCGAGCCTGAAAGAAAACCTTTTCTATGTAGTAAATGGTCTATATCCATGAAAAAAAGCACCTTCATTGGGGATTGGGCATCAAGATTGCTTCATACTTTATACTTCATTAGCATCAAACCGTTGGAGATTGGGCTCCGGGTGTACCACTTACCGCACACTAAAGGAAGGCAAGAAGAAGGAAGAGGAAGGAAGGAACTGTGAAGTCTAAATAATTAACCCCTTTCGGGCTTCAAAGGTCAAGAAGGAGGCTTATGCATTGCTGCAAATGCAAAAAGGGTAAAAGGGAAGACCAAAGGCCGAATTCTAAAAGGAGCCATCAGGGATCGGAGACTAGATTTACCTCTTAATAAAGAAAGGTAAGAGGTAAAGGAGAAGGCTGAAGTTCGACATCCAAAAACTCAACATAGTCAAATTTTCAAAAGAAGTGAAGGTGAGATGGAAGAAAGATGAAAGATGAAAGTCCAATTTCAAAAATCCAAAGATGAGATTTCAAGGATCGAGAGGAAGGATTGCGCCTAAACTAAAAATATGGAAGGAGATAAGAGAGAATTCCAACCTCCGAAGTTTGACAAATCAAGACTTAGACTAATCTTAAAAATAACCCTTAGAACTTTGGTGATTGGGGGTAAGGCTTAAGGCTTACCAAAGTGAAGCGGTAAGGGTTAAAGGGTAATTCCAATGGTCAAAACCTAAAACACTTAGCAAAATACTAGAAATAAGAAGAGGAAGAGAAGAAGACAGCATGCGAGTATGAAGGGAAGCAAAAACTCAAAAGCCCAAAACTTCAAGACTTATCCAATTTTAGGACCCTTCAAAGAGAATTCATGCAATATGGCCTATGTAGGATCTCTCGGATTGGTTATCAATGATGGGTCATCAAAGGGTGGCATGAAATGTTAACAAGACCAATACAAAAAACTTGACAAATTTTGTTTTTATATCAAACTAAGAGTTGAGTATCTTATTTTATTTTTTATTTCTATGTATTTAATGCAATATATTTTCTAGTTTAAGGTCTTATTCCTATAATATTTATTTATTAATGCTCATTTAATTGATTTATCCTTGGACTTATGTAAATATATGTTTTGTTTCCTTACATTTTGGTAAACCTAACTTTCCTACATGACCTATGATTTTGAGCATTAGTGTATCCTTTTACTTAAGGTTTTTAGATTTAATTTTCTAAATGCATATTCTTTTGAAGATATAATTAAGATTTGAATCCACCCTTTATTATCTCATTGCAAAATTATTATTAGGTTTTGTATTTAATTTATATCCACCCATCATTTGGATTATACCTTTTGATCCATCATTACTTAAGGACTTACATATACCATTAGCATTTGTCTATACAAGGTCTATTAATCTTGGTTCTTTTTATTTATTGTATTTCATTAAATTCTTTCATCCTTGATTCTCTTAAGTCTTTTTATCCTAAGGATGGGGATGTACTCATTATGGTCCATATACTATTTATTCATGTTTATGATCTTTCATTCTTCGTATAATTGGTAATATGTCATCCTTCTCTTTTGGATATCCTCACTTAAGCTATTCATGAACTCAACTTTGACACTCCTTTTTCCATGACCAACGCCAATGACATGCATAATGATATGTTACCTTTAAGAAATTTTCATCTTTTACTTTGGATCATAATAAAGATACACCAAGTATGTCTAATATTTAGGATAAATCTTCCCTTTGTATTAAATTGCATGATGATCTTAAATCACTTTAGGGGAAGAATTATTGAAAGAGGACTTTAATGGTTCTTTTAATGCATAATAGAATGCCATGTCATTTTTTCTTGTTAATTACTAGTACATATATGATGATTCCTTATTTATAATTACCATAATGGATAGAGAATTATATTTTTGAATCTATTTTCTTATTTTATCACATTTATGTTTTTTGCACATGATTTTATGTTAGTGTGAATAATTAATCTATTCATTATACTTAAGTTTACTTAGGTTGATGAGGTTATACAACTTCTTGTTTGATTGAATGTGCCACATTTAAACCTCTAGAGGTTACCAAGTTATCTTGTTAACCTCATGCACACACCTTTTGAGGTTGGAAGTATTTCCATCTCACCTCAAAGGTCACTCAACACTTGGCACACAAGGTTGATGACTTGGTCATAGATATTTTTGGTTTGCACACTCCAAGTGTTCCTAAGGTTGACACCTATAAGACACTTGTCTACTCTTTTGTGCCACTTCATGGGGTACTTGTCAATTCACCTCATAGGTGGATTGCTTCATCCTTGCCTATATATGCAAGGCTTTGTACTCATTATTATTTCTAGGTCGACTAAATACAATAGTTACATATTTTTTATTATGCTTGTCTCTTATTTCCTAGATTCTTCTAATTCTAATATTTTATAACATAATTTACTTGTCTTGGAATATCTAAAGATAGCTTACATTATTTTAGTACTCATATAAAAATATTTTTTGGTTCATATTCATCATCTTCCTTGGATTTGTATTTGGGAAATATTATTTATACTTTTAGAGAACCAAAAGTTATTATTTAGGGAAAATATAACTTTTCGTTGAGATCCACTTATTTTTCAAATAAATTCATCACAAACTAACTAGGAATGAAAAGGATTCTAATCCCACAATTTTACCCTTATTGATCCCAATCTCCTCTTGTGCCTACTTACTCACAAGGAATTAAAGGAATGTGATATCATGAATCAATTGTAAACCACACAACATAAGATACCATATTAGGATCTATTATATAATTCACTTTCATATAAAAATCATTAAAATATTTTGAGAATATTGACACCCAATGTAATATTCCTCCATAAATATTAACTTCTAAGTTGATTAAATCCATTAAATCTCAAACCAAACAAAATATTATAAATGATGATGTAGAGCTTTCACCTACCTCATGTTGGTGCTCCATTTATCTCACTGTAAATTTAAAATATACACATATGGAACCATTTATCCCCAAAGTATAAATCCAAGCTAAATTTTATTTAATTTACATTATGGTTTATGAGTTGGGATGGAAGAAATTATTTGTGAGACAAACTCCATGATCTTGGTTTCTCTTTTGAATATAAGGAAGTCTAATGATTATTCATGGAATTTGGACTCTCTAGTAGAGAAGATTATATGTCTTGCACCTAATTTTGATTCAAAATTTCATTTGTCCATATTCTTAGTGGATGGAATAAGGTGGTTGAATATTTGGCCAAATGGGCTTCTGATAATGATAATTAGAATGTCACTAATTGGGGGAATTTTCCCTTGGCTAAATCCAAAGTTATTCTATAAATGATTAATCATGATCAGGCTTAGTTTATTTTTCTTGAATCCTATTGGAAGTGTAATGCTACTTCTCTCCCAAAATTATTTAAGTATTTGTAGTAGATTTAAATTAGTTAATACTAGAGTTAAATTAAATTAAATTATAATTTTATCAAAATATATATAAATAACCAATATAAACTACACATGTGATCATTATTGATGTAAATAAGTGTTTTACCTATCTAGTTATTAGTAGGTCATATTTACATGTTAAGTTTACTTAGGTCCTAGGAGGGAATCTTTCTCTAGAAGGTGTTATTTGTCATCAGTTATTATCTTATCTTTTGAATTTTAGCATAAGTGTCCTTGGTAGTTACGATAAGTTGTCACATGATATAGGATTAAGACACTTGCCATAATCTTGTTTAATCCTATGTCTCACCTTAGCTATATAACCAAGTGGTTATCATTTGTAAATCAATTATATTAAATTCTATTGGATTTGATTCTATTGCAATCTTGAGCATTGCATATTGATCTCTCTTGTGCTTTCATGAAGTTCCTAGATCTTGGGTGGCTATAATCTTCAGCCAAATCTTGCATGGTGTAGATTTATTATATACCAACTCTTACATGGTATCAAAGCTAGTGGGATGGCTTCTTGTTAGTCTTTATTGAGATATCTAGGTTAAAAATCTTGGTAGATCTTGAAAATTTGAGTATACTCTTCTCTTGCATTCAATTATGATCTGAAGAATTAGAAAAAATTGAAAGAAATACTAGATTTGGAGGTTTCATCTTTGTGGCTTTCTATTGCAGGTTCAAATTGGAGCTTGTTGGTGCAAATCTAAGATCACCATTGAGATCAAATAGTTTTAGAAAGTCATTTTTTCCTTGTGTTTCATCCAAATCTGACATATGAGGCTAGATCTATGAGGGTTTGAAGCTGAAGAGTGGTTGCCAGATCCAAGAGGTAGTTGCAATTTTGGAGCACTTTGGGTCAAAACAGACCTTGCCATCATGTCCAGGAGGCCCAAAAACCCCAAGATCAACTATCAATTCACCAAAATCATGCACTTTCACCCAGAGCTTGAGAAAAAAATTGTCCTCCTTTGTTATTCATACAATCATACAGTCATCATTATTACAAGGGTTGAAAAAATAAATCGTATGTCAAATAAAATAAATTCTAAGGTGGAATTTTGTTTTAAATTTTTTGGATTTATTAGAAATCTTTTTCAAAAAAAATTAATTCAAATAAATCAAAAAATATATTGGCTTTTTCCTGTGGATTTATTTTAGTCACAAAGTACCTACAACAGGTACAGTTGTGGTTACCTAGCAGTAGACTATGCCACGTGGCACGGATGTAGTCCACCACATGGCTATCATGGTCCCACCATACACCCACAACTAACCATGTACCTGGAAGTCGATCAAATTAATAAAACCTAATGAATAAAAATAATATTTTGGCTCGAAAAACAAGATTTCACCCAAGATTTTGTCTGTAGTGAACATTTTGTTGCTCGTACAAGATATTTCAACAACCCAAAAGAATATTCCTTTGCGACAACCAAGAAGCCATCATTTTTTGTCCTATAAAATGTTGACATCATCACTATGCCAATAACTTGATGTTATCATCCATCAAAAAAAATTCCCCCTCTCCAATGCAATTTTCATTTTCAAGGGAAAACTTCAAACACCCATAACTTGGTCATCCTGACTCCTTTTGTTGAGATTTTTTTTATTTGAATTGTGTGCTCTTCATAGTGATGAAGTTGGTTTTTGATTTTGGTGCCTAGTTTTTCCCTAATGTAGATTCTCATAGGTGTTGTTGAGTAGTTCTCATTTTCAGAACTTCTAAGGCTCTGTTATTGCTCCTACTATAACATTTTTTAGTGAAATTTTTTTAATGTGCATAATTTTTCATGTACTTTCCAATGGTGTAATAAAATTAATCCCATTCTATATAAAAAAAATTACTTTGATATTATGGCTAAATTTGGATATCTATATGCACTAAAATCAAGTCCACTTCACTATTTTTGGCAAGTAGCACCTATAATCACACTACTAAGTATGAAGTGCCACAAATCATATATTGTTGGGGGGTGTCTTGATTGAGTAATTTAAGGGAGGGGGTAATCTTGCAGTGGTAGTTGCTTTATTTTTCTTGGTTTGTGTTCCTGAAATGGGGAAATCTCAAATTGAACTCCTAACTCCATGTAATTATGCTACATGGAGAAAATTAGTATGGAACTATCTCATGGGGAAGGGTCCTATAAGCTATCTAAAGGAGACTAATTCTCAACCTAATGATGCTAAATAATTGGAAAAATGGGAGCTTGAGCATGAGAAAACACTTTGATGCATATGTTCATTAGTCTTGTTTGATATATAATTTCATGTTGAATCATGTAAAACACCTAAAGAGGCTTGGGAGGATTTTGAAAATTTGTATGGTAAAATAGATAAGATTAGGGGATATCATGTTGATAATGATTTGATGAATCTTGTTCCTAAATTTTTTGACCACATCCAAGACTACATCTCCAAATTTTATCAACTAAGAACACAGTTGAAAGATTGCAATATTGATAAGGAGGATTTACAATTGATTGTGAATGTGTTATCCAAACTTGGTCATGAGTATTCAGCATTTGTTTCTAGATTTCATACCCATTAACTTTCTATGGGAGCATCATATGTTGATCCTAAGTTTGATGACTTTGCAAATATCCTAATGCAAGAGGAAGCTAAGTTAATGAGCATGGGTCTAATCAAGTCTTCCAAGTCACAAGCATTGTTGGCTAATGAGTCTAAGGTACATAAATAATCAAGGAATCTCGATAAGAAGAAAAAGAATAAAAAGAACAAGCTACATAAATAATCTAAATCCTCTCCCTCAAAAGTGGAATCATCTAAGGAGAAGCATACATGTGCATATCGCAAGAAAAAGGGCATGACGAACACCAATGTTATTTAAAACAAATTGATGAGTTGAAGCATATTCTTAAGAATCATAAAATCAATGAGTCTTCATCATAAAAGGGTTCATCTTCTTCTTCTTAATCAAATTCCAATAGACCTAAGGGGCAAGCACTTGTTGCAATTGTATATTTTGAGTCAGAGAGGTGTATACTTGATTCAGGAGCCTCATATGGCATAGCTTCATTAGAGAGTATGTTATCTTCATTTGAGACTTAGTCATAACCACCAATAATGATGGCTAACAACACATGTTCCTATGGTAAGGGATCTATTGACATAGATGATGTAGCATTCAATGGTTTTCTTTGCATGCCTTCATTTTCAACCAATATCCTTTCTATCTATCAAATCATGCATGGTGGTGTAGGCAAGAGTGTTGAGTCCACACCAAATTCTATCATAATCTAGGATTTTCATATAGTATAGATATAGTTGTAGTTTGGTAGGTTGATCACCAATATTGAGTCTACACCTTCTCACATTTTTCTCCTACTATTGATTCGACAGATGTTCACATTATGGCATCTAGTGTGCACACTTTTGAGGAGATTCGGTATGGTCATTTGAATCTTGGTATTGTTTCATCTACTGAGGATCTCATGACACATGTTGATATTCCATCTCCTTCATCTAATATTATACCTAAGGATGCTATTTTTTCCATAGTTTTGGCTCCTTGTGATTCAGTGCAGTAGGACACACATCATCTTCCAAAGATGGCTACTTGGGATGAGTACTTGATAGACATTGATGGTTTATTTTATGAGTCCCATATTTTAGATTTGGGAAACATCATTGATTACAATCATCTTATCTTTGATTGAGATTATCCTTCTTCAATTGTTGTGAGGGAACACTCAGACCCTCTTGTTCATTCTCTGCATGATCATTCTTTGCAGTTCAATATGAGTGTGGATTATTTTGGATAAAATTTGGAGGAGGTTTCTTTGTCTTCATAGGAGTTATCTTTATCTTTGGATTGTGTTCTATAATCATTTCTAGGATATGGGTATGTGCAGGATCATCATGGAAAAAATAGGCCCTTAAGTGGCAATAAATTCAGAAAAATCAGGGTTAGGCAACTTGACATAAAAATTTGAATAAGTTATCTATATTATTTCAAAAATATGTAAAAATAGAATCTATAGAAAATTGAATGTAGTTTCTAAACTACCAGGTTTATTTTAAAAAAATAAAAATCTATTTGGTGAAAATTTGAAATTTCAATGCAATAGTACTTAAATTTCAGGGAAAAATAAGAATTAGGTGTCTGTCTGACCACCCTAACCACAATAAAATGATAAAAAAAAATTATAATATTTTAGATATAAGTAGAGAACTCATGTCCCGATGTGTTGCATATTTTTTGGTAATTTTTTTCCAAGTAAATAATTAATTATGAATTTTTTATTACAACTTTTAAAAAATATAAAAACTCGTATGTCTAACCACCTTAACTTGGTCAAAAATTCATGAAATTCAATTTTTATTTTTTAATCCTATAGTAGGTGAAGCATAGAATGTGATGCATGTTTTAGATTCAAAAAATATTATACCATTTGAAAGCTATAGATTTTTTTCAATCAGCCTGTCAATCAGGACTTTAGTCGTAATTCCAATAGAAAATGAATAATAATTATTTATTAAATTCAAACTAAAGCATAATTTATATTGGTGAAAAGATGAGAATCTCCTTTAAATACTCTTTTTTTTTCATCAATTTTGGGTAAAAAAAAAGGTCATCAGCCACATGGGTCATCATATCACTTACATATCGCCACTTTTTGGCCCATCATGATCCTGCACATACCCATATTCTAAATTTTCTTCTTTAACAATGTGGCATAGAACACCTGTTTGGAGTGTGATAGCTTTCTAAATCAACATGGAGACACTTGAGCATTATTTAGAGACATCACACATAATCTTTATTCACACATATTCCTTTAAAGAATGGAAAGATATCTTGCATACCATCTTGGTTTTGTTTCTTCCTAAGGGAAGGAACGTTGTTTGATGCTTTTGGATCATCTTTTGCATTCAATGTTGAGCTTCTACCATCATTGCAAGAGACTCAACTTTGAGGGGGGGCTAAATGGTATCTCTTCTTCTTCTCTCTCATGGGGGGTCTTTTTCCTCGAATTGGGTTGTGTTCTTCTCATACATCATTAAGAGTATTTTTTATTTCATTGAGGAGTTTTATCCCACTGGGTTTTCTCCTTTTCTATATTTGTGAGATATTGCATTTTCATTATACATGGGTACCTAATATGGCCTCGTAGCTAGGACCCATCCTTGTGTCATTTTCATAATAATTAGCTACTCCCTAAGTTTCACCTAAGGGGGTGTTGGTGTAAATAGGTGTTTTGCCTATCTATTCATTAGTAGGTCTTATTTACATGTTAATTTTACTTAGGTCATAGGAGGGAATATCTATAGGTGTTAGTTGTCATTAGATCTTATCTTATCTTTTGAATTTTAACACATGTGTCCTAGGTAGTTATGATGATTTATCACATGACATAGGATTAAGACACTTGTCATAATCATATTTAGTCCTATGTCTCACCTTGGCTATATAACCAAGGGGTTTTCATTTGTAAATCAATTATACTAAATGATATTGGATGTAATTCCATTGCAATCTTGAGAATTTCATATTGATCTCTCTTATGCTTTCATGAAATTCCTAGATCTTGGGTGGCTATAATCTTTAGCCAAATCTAGCATGTTGTAGAATTATTCTATACCAACTCTTACAATAATTTAGTAAGGACTCTATAGTAAAAAATTAACATAATAAACTAAATAACATAAGTATATGATTTAAAATAGATTAAGACCAAAATCATATATATAATATTCCCAATATCTTTTAACATAAATGGTTATCAATAATTATTTGAATCAAATCACTTGGAATGGTCAATGTCACCCTATGAATATTCCAATGGTCTCATCTCTCATAGCTATGATGCACTCTAGGAGGAATAATTATTACTCAAAACTCAACATGAATAAATTATTCAATATTAGTGCTCTAGAGCTGTACTCAATTTATTAAATACTCAAAACAAGTTCTCTAGAACCATGCTCAATACAATATATTCTCCAAATTAATTACTCAACATAACATGCTCTAGAATAATTGTTCAACATATGCAATAGTCCTATTGGGATAATCCTAAGTGCCATATGCACCTCAAGTTGAACACAACCTATGTATCCCTTATTCAATGGCCATAGCCCACTAAACCACCTTCTTCGACATTGAGTGATCTTCATGCCCCTTCCAAGTTTCATATGTAAATTCTTTATATAATATTTAAGGGGTGGTTTTCAAACCATCACAACATTTCAGAAAGGTTTCCTTCTAATAATTATTTAAATAAATACAATCATTTCTCCTCTTTTAAAATATTTTGTATATAAATATTGTTTATTAATGTCCATTTAACCAAAGAAGCGTGATATTTTTTATTTGTTATCTCCTTTTTTAATTTTAAAGGGTTATTTCAAAGAAAATTAACTTTCTTTCACTTTGGGGGTAAAATTCCAATAACATTTATCTTCTTGTAAATTAGATGTTATCCTTAGTAGCTCATGGTAAACCTAAAATATAACTCACTAAAACAAGAAAATTAATAAAAAATAGTAGATGTAGCACTATCATAGTGAATCTATTTTACTTTGAACATCTAGAATTTTATTTTATAAATTTTGTATATTTTTCAATTATTTTTTATTTCAATTTAATTTTTTAAGTTCTAAAAAAAGCTTTCCAATAAATAACTTGACCAAAATTATGTATATATTTCTCATGAAAAATATCATGAATGTGCAATTCAAAAGCTCGTGCTAGTCTTTATGTTCAATCTTCGACCTTTCAATTTTATCTTTTTGTACACTCAAGTAATCCTTTATGTTTAATATAGATTTTTTAATCTTTCACATATAAATTCAATATAAAAATTATTAGAATTTTTTTACATAACACTTAGCTAGTGAATGGAATGCATATGTATCCCATACTAAGCAATCACTAATCATTAAGTATCATATAATCTACATACTCAAAATATATTCTAAGATGATAATCATACATTTTGGACTATATGATTATCCTCTTTTCCTAAATCAAATGCAATTGAATGGAAACAAGTATACCATTACCCTTAAAAATCTATATCATTCACATAATCACTTAACAAATATTTGGGGTAATTTTTTAATCCAACAAGGATGTAAAGTAAATTATCTTATTAATATTAGCTACATTTTATAATACCTAAGTTATTCATAAATAATTTCAACATAATGGAAAAGCTCCTAGGTAATGAACAATAATATAACATTCAAAGGATCATAGTCTTATACAAAACACATGTACAAGTTCATTGGGTTGATCAAGTCCAATAATAAATTAAAATATGGTATGAAGACCTTCAATTCATAGAAAACAATTACCACCCACAAGACACTTCAAAGAAAGAAAAAAATGCATTTAATTTTCTCTTTGAAGTAACTAGGTTAATCTATAATGATGGTTTGATTAGAACAATGTTATTGAAAACCATGAAAGAAACCTAAACTTGAAGTGCACCATAATAGTCATTGATGAAGATATCCTCAGTTGATATTTTTATATAATATAAATAATTTAATTCTAAATTTACAATCTAGAAAATGATTGTTAGAGGTTGCATTTCCCCTCATAAAACTTGGCATGTCCCCATGTTTAGACCTAAGACAAAATATTTAATTTAATCCTGTAAGATTGTTTTTTAACAACCAATTCATTCTAACAATAGTGTCGTAATGTCTCAGTTTTAAAATGTGAAAATGATTCTAAGAACCATGAGTTATGGATTCACAATATAACCTCTAGGTTAGATTTAGGAAATAAATACACATGTTAATTTTACTAATAGTAAGCACATTGTCACTACCTTATTTAGCCAATTAACCGGCTTCACATAATTAAATCAAAATGCATGTAAAAATAAAATATTATTGTATTCCATTCTTCATCTAACAAGATTCTTTGTTCATAGATTTCTCCAATTCACAATATTTCAAATATTCCTTAATAATTTATTGGTCAATTTCTTAGGCCCCATTCTAAGTAGAGATAGTCATAACCAATTTTAAAATCCTAATATACATCAATTTTTCTAGGATTTTATCATAATATAAATAATTAAGTTATGATAAAGTCATGAAATTAATATCAAAGCATTGGGAGAAATAATTCTTACCTTAGAAATTTTGCAATGGTCTTGGCTTGCAAAGTTATTGCACACTCTAAGAGGAACAGTTCTTATTCAAAACTCAGCAAAATAGATTGATCAACACTAATTCTCTAGAGCCATACTCAATAGAGTAAATCCTCAATACAATTTTTCTAGAGCCATGCTCAACACAACATGATTTAGAGTAAGAACTCAACATGCATAACACAACATGAGTCTCGTTTGGTATTGTTATATTTTATAGGGTTGGTGGTATTTTTTGAAACCCCCTTGGCTTTTTCTTCTTCTAGATTTACCGATAGTTATGGCTATCTTGAAATCTCTAAGTTTTAAATGAATGTAGATTCTCTTTCATCAATATAATTTTTACTTTTTTTCCAAAAAAATATAGGCAATTTGGGTCAACTAGCAAGAGGAGGTATGATTCTTCTACACTTTAAGATCTACAAATATTAGGATGGTTATCCTTGGAGATCTCACTAGATAATTAAGGATAAATATTCTAAAACTTACTATTGTAAGTGTGGAATGAGGTAAATAACATAAATACACTTCTTAATACGACATTATATCAATGATTAAACAAATTGAATCAATTCAACAAAGTAATCAATTGAAAGCATCCTATTGCTCTCTATCTCCAAAGATTTATTAAATCCTACTTTACTCTCAGATTGTGTAAGCATATAAGACTGTTAAAATGACTATCTAAAGAACGAGATGATGATAATATAATGCTAAATGATAAATCAATTAAACTAGCATGATATTGATGTGAAACAGATAAATGCAGCTCCAAGAGGTAGCCATTATTGTGAAGCTTGATTGTTGAATTGCTTGATGTGTGATTGCTTGAATGTTGATGCTTGGATTCCTGCAGAGTAAGGGTGCAAAAGCTTGATTATCAGGATCCTCTTTTTTGGTTCAATGAGGCTTGTATTTATAGATTTCCTGGCTATAGAAATGCACAGGGAAAGCTTTGAGAGGCTTGGATTCAATCTGAAGGATTGAATGGTGAGAGATTGAGGAGATTGAGAGAAATAAGGAGATTGTCCCTACTCATGAAAACACCAGGCAAGAGAAGAGGAAAATTTGATGGAAGAGGATTGAGAGATCAAATTCCAAATTTGCCTCCAATTTGTCTCCAAAACTTCCCATGAAGTTTCAAAGCATTAATTATGACAAATTTAGACATAGGAAATCTAATTCATTTTTTAGAGAATGTAGATTGGAATATTCCTTTATGCTTAATTCAAATATTTTGATTTATTTAAATTAGGAAAGGGATATAAATAATTTAATAAAACAAACTATAGGATAGTCGTTTATTAAATTAATCAACGGAATATGGTAATTAATCCCTAAAGTGTTTGACCTTATTTAATTAATTTGAGAATGATGTGATAGATTAAAATAGGGATTTGATAATTAAATCGAACAAAGTATTTAATTTTGTTTATTTAATTAAGATGAATTTAAATATGAACTATATTAAATAAATATTTCTATTTATTTAAACAGTAGAGGAAATAGAATAATTAATCAAATAATGTGTATTTAATTAATCAAATGCTCCAGACCAATTTTAGGTGTATATATTTTGCCCCTCTTCGAAGTGATGTGTTTACGCATTGGTTCGAAGAATATTTTTGTTGTTGCTGCCAGGATCGATGATTTCAAAAAAAATAAATCCGTATGCCCCAGACATCATTTTCAGATGATAATAATTTTGTGTGCCCCAGACATGATTTTGAGACGATAATAATTTTGTGTGCCCCAGACATGATTTTTAGACAATAATAATTTTGTGTGCCCTAGACATGATTTTCAGATGATTTGATAATAATATGCCCCCTCGGGAGATAAATTAATAATCTGATGATTTTTAGAATTTTTCAAAAATTTATGATTTTATGATGTTTCGATAATGAAATAATTTATCTCCCAACAAATGATGAAGAAATAGAGCCCTCAGATGAGTTTTAATTAATTTCATGGATAAAATTAATCAAAATGTAATAAAAATCCACCAAAAATACCTTTCAAAAATTATAAATAGTGCTAAAAGGTCATTTTCAATAGATTATTTATTTTTTGAGTTCAAAAGTCTTAGTGATAAAGACTTTTCTGCCAGCTGGAGCGAGATGCCTATCTTCTACCACACTCACCGATTTGAGCGCGTTTGACGCCACAGACAGCCGCCTGCGTATGGACCTCTAGTATGTACCCCTTGACCTCCTCGTGATTCGTGCACTTTTGTTTTTATGTTTTTTAAGTCCTAGGCGTGTCTAGGTGTCTTTTTGCGCTTTGAAGCCGCGTTGTAGCACTTACATCCTGGTGTAGCGCTTCTATTAGGTTGTCTAGCGCTTTGATTTTTAGCGCTTGCATCTAAAACTCTAGCGCTTCCAGTCGGTAAAGTAGTGCTTTCAGCAAATTAGCACTTAGGAGTCAAGAATTAGCGCTATGAAGCCAGATTTTAGTGCTTTGAGATTTTCAGTGCTTTGAGTCGATGGATTAGCGCTTTTAAGGTTTGTTCTAGCGCTCCTGGTAAAGTGGCGCTTAAACAGCCTGTTTTAGCGCTTTGAGTTTTTTAGCGCTTCAAAAGCCTGTTTTAGCACTTCGGAGTGCTAAAATAGCACTTTCATGGTTTTAGCACTTTGGGTCCCTGTTTGAGTGCTTTTAGGTGATAAAGTAGTGCTTTTGGGATTTAGCGCTTTGGATAACTGTTTTAGCGCTTTCATGTCAGAATTGAAGATTTTTACTTAGTGAACTTTGATTATGTCAATTTCGATCATGTCCATTCTTTTGATTGGTATGATGGACAATCCACATTCTTGATGTTGGATTTGATGATTTAAATAAGACTAACTCTCATGATAGGCGAGAAGAAAACCCCATTTATTGATCCTCATGATATGCAAGGACATGATTCAATATCTGATAAATCTCATGATAGGTGAGATCTAGATAATGGTTTGATGAACCTCATGATAGGTGAGGTTTGATTCAATATCTGATAAATCTCATGATAGGCGAGATCTAGATATTGTTTTGATAAACCTCATGATAGGTGAGGTTGGATGTTCGCCTATGAATTTTGATCGAAAATTCATACCAAATCTTTCAAAATGAACTGATAGTAGAATGACCTTTGATTCCTTGACATAGTTCACTGATTGTAGATTTATTTGTTATGATGATAGGAGGATCTGGGTACTCTCCAGATGTGAGAGAGATTTCTGCAGATGACCGATTTGATACCACATTTAACACTGGATGAGCTCCAGGTAATAGGCTAGTGTGGCCTCACGATTTTACTTGATATGCCCCAGATTAGGATTAATCGGGGTTTGTTGACTGCACTGGCTGAGAGATGGCATAGCGACCACAACACCTTTCACCTACCCACTGGTGAGATGACAGTCACACCTGAGGATGTGTGGCGTATATTGCGCATTTCCTTCATGGGGGAGATTGTGACATATTATTCACATGGGACTAGCAGCAGAGATGCTCTCTGTAGATTATTTCAGGATTAGGACATAGAGGGTTCGAGTGTTCGATGGCGGAGGATTGTAGACTCTTATGCGACATTACCAGTAGTGCTAGCTGGATTTATTGGAAGATTTATTTGCCCTGATCGTAGGTCAAAGGGATTCCTCGTTGGCTGGGGTAGGACACTGGAGAGCATGTTGGTACATGGTACCAGATATGCATGGGGGATGTGCATGTTAGCACATCTTTACCATGATCTTCATTCCATTGTGTATCTAGGTGCACGCAGTATATCTGCAGGGGCGACCCTATTACAGATATGGGTTTGGGAGCACTTTGTTATTTGTTGGTCATTTCCCATTGTAGATAGACCAGCTGGCAGGCCATATGTTTTTAGATATAGTGGTCAATTTACGCAAGCCCGAATGGGCAAGTTAGAGCACTGGAGGAAAGTTTTCGATGATACTGAGACAGTGATATGGCACCCCTACCTTGATTGTGAGGAGTGGGAGGAGGATGGTGTAGTGTTGGGGTTCTTGTGTGATTCTATGTACCTTATTGGCCGAACTCCATTCATACTTGAGAGATTTTTGCTCTGTCGGGTTTACAGACAGTATGGCATAGTTCAGTGCATGCCATAGAGAGTAGCCCACTATGCACGACGACGGATGGATATTCCAGATTGGGGCCCCACACTATCTTATGACGTCATAGTAGAGGGTTACAGAGCTTTACAGCCATCTCCCTGGGACATGTGGAGAGATATATTAGAGGCAACTTTCACAGAGGATTACGCAGCATTCTTGGCCTTGGTCCCTCATCCTCGTATTACTATCTCTGATGAGCCAGCACCTTTACCAGTAGAGGAGGATGTCATAGAGGATGTCGCTGGTGGTGAGGGTGACATCCCAGTAGATGAGAGCTTAGAGAGGAGTAGTTCAAGTAGTGAGGATAGCAGCAGCAGTGGGGACAGTGATGGTGGGAGTGGAGGATATAAAGGGCTCGGTCTAGATATTCACAGTGCACCTTCTTCTAGTAAGCCTCGTAAGAGGCAGGCAGTGATAGTGCTAGCAGTTGGGCAATAGAGACAGATAGCTAGGCTCCAGGCATAGGTCCAAACTCTGCAGGCACAGGTTCAGACACTGCAGGGGCAGTTGGTACAGGCTCGGGGCATGGTTGTACAGACTCAGACACAGATGCAAGCACAGGCACAGACTCACGCACAGGCCTTGGCATAGGTACAGGGGCAGTTAGCCACCATGTAGATGCAAGTTGATACCCTGATAGTGGAGCGAGATAGTGTTTGGCAGATTGTCGAGAGGGCACAGGAGAGAGTCGAGACCCTCCAAAGAGTGGCTGATGGAACCTCTATAGGTGATTATATGAGAGAGGTTTTGCAGGCTGCTCGAGAGGCCGAGTATTACAGAGGTCGGTATCATGATGCAATGTATGCCGAGCGTCGAGTCAGTTATGCCCCATCGAGATCTGGGTGAACTCACAAACAGTCAATGAGGGGGTGACTCAGCCTCCACGCAGAGATCCCAGAGATCCGGGTCCTTCAAGGGCTGGTGGTGGTAGTGGTACAAGTCCTTGTAGGCCTGCTCATTCTGGCAGTAGCAAGTCGTAGATGCCATTTTGATCCGCACTGATGTATTTTATGATGTACCTCTCTTGTATGATGATGTATTTTTATGACTTCATTGTATACTTGACACTTGATGATATATATATGAGATGTATTTGATATGATATGTTGATGGTTTCATGATTTCCATGTGATGGATGCTTTTATATGCTTTATGTGATGAGTTAATTCTAAATGTGGTGATGATAAATGATGATTTATTTTAATGTAATGATGTAATGATGTATGTATGGATGGATAAATGATGATTTATATGAATGTTTTTAAATGTGATCAAAATGTATGAAATAGATGGATGAATGCCTTTTTTGTTATTTTCAAATGTGATGATGATTTTATAATGAGTGAAGAAATGTATGGATGGTAATTAATGTAGGCATATGATGTTGGATAAATGGTAATGTAATGAATGTGTTATGGTAAGAATGATCTTGATGCACTGATGGTAGAATATATGATGCATGATGAAATATATGCATGATGAAATGATGATGCTATATGTTTTTGATGATTTTATGTCAAGTATACTCAGTTTCTTTTGTAGATTAGATAATCATTGATTGGAATCCTTTATGCAAAAAATACTCTACAGATAATGAATGATGATGAATGCAATCTAATTTAATCATACAATGATATGCAAAATAGATGTCATTTTTATAGTCTCTTTGTGCTTGGTATCATCATAGAGATTTATTGGATGTTGAAAGTGAATACAAGTGTCAATGGTTGTGTTAATCCAATGACGACCTGGGTATTACTTTCATGATTTTTGATATTGCAATTGAACACAAGCATCGAGGTATAATTGAACCGAGATGACCTAAGCATTCATTGCGTAAACAAGCAGTGATTAATCATCTCAATGTGTGAATTCCGAATGTCATCGGTGATACATTTGCATAGCACATCCCCCGACAATTCACACATTTATATGATTATCATACAGATAGCAGATAATAAAACATCATTCTTTTTCCTTGTATCTCTAGTTTTTATACATTATTGAGTTACTCCAAAGAAATGATAATCAAAATATAATTCATCCATTTTCACTTAGTGTGTTTCAATCATTTTTCAAATTTAAGATCATCCATCCTGACTTTTTGACATGTTTTTTCTTTGGATTTTTTGAGGCTTTTGATGAAAAACCTAACCTACTAACTAATCCTAGGGGTATCGAGGGCTGATCAAAGATTAGCCTTGCCTACGTTACACATGCAGAGACCACGTAGTTCGACTGACATAGACCTATGTTTTTGAAAGTTGCTTTTTCAGACTTACTTTTTTTGACATGTTTTTGGATTTTTTATATGATATGGATGTTTGATGCTTTTCTGATGATGATTGACATTTTGCTTTAATCTTTGTTTTGGTTTTTCTGCCATACTGTCATGTTCATTGACTGGTGAAATTGGTACATCTTAATTGCCCCTAATGATATCTAGATGTTGCCCCCAAGCTATGGAGTGATATGTTGACCATGTGACATGAGTTTGATAATGGATGCAATGATGGCAAGATGACTGACATGATATGGAATGATATTGACTTGCCAAACTAATGATCCTGATATGTTCATAATAGATGGGAAAGCTGATCTTAGAATCACATATGACGCCTGTTTCCAGGTTTTCATCAAATGCTTTGATTACACCCTTTGTGTTTTTGTATTTTTCTCATTTTTATGTTTTTCTCTTTTCTTTTTCTTTTTTTCTATTTTTTTTGTATTTTTGCGTTTGCCAAGATGCCTGTTTGCTAGGTTTTCACCAAGGAAACAATTTTAGATTTTTGCCCCGTGCACTAGGAGTTTTAAGCATAGAATTTTCTGAGATGAATACTATTGATAGGTTCATCAAACAGATCCCCTTCTGACGTTGATAGCTGATATGCTCCTGATCCATACACTGATATGACGACAAATGGACCAAGCCAATTAGGCTCAAATTTTTCTTTCTTCTCCCTGTCCTACTGATTTCTAGGGTTTTCCTTTAGTACCAAGTCACCAACTTGAAAGACCCTTGGTTTCACCCTATGATTTTAACTCCTTGACATCCTTTGTTGATAAGTTGTTAGATGATTTAAAGCTTGTTGACGATGCTCGTCTAGCAATTCCAGTTCCTGCAATCTAGATACCCTATAATCTTCATCTGAAATGATACTGCTGAGTGATACACGAAGGGATGGAATTTCAACTTCAATGGGCAATATGGCTTCTGATCCATATACCAAAGAAAATGGTGTAGCTCCTGTTAGTGTTCTGATGCTTGTTCTATAGTCCCATAGTGCTAGATTGAGTTGAACATGCCAATCACATCCAACATCATTAACCGTCTTTTTGAGAATTTTGAGTATGGTTTTGTTTGAGGCCTCTGCTTGGCCGTTCCCTTGAGGATAGTATGGTGTTGAAAAATGATGTTGGATGTGGAACTTTTCACATAACTCTTGAACATCTTGATTTTTGAATGGTTGTCCATTATCTGTGATTATAGATTGAGGGATTCCATATCGACAGATGATGTAGTTCAAGATGAATGAGGAGATCTATTTCCTAGTGATGGTAGTAAGAGGTACTGCCTCTATCCACTTCGTGAAGTATTTTGTAGCCGTGATAATGAACTTGTGTCCATTAGATGAAGATGGATGTATTTTTCCTACCAGATCTAAGCCCCATTGATAGAAAGGCCATGTTGATGTAAAAGGATGAAGTTCTTGTGCCGGTGCATGAATCAGATTGCTATGAACCTGACATTTTTGGCATTTCTTAACAAAATGATATGATTCTTTTTCCATGCAAGGCCAATAATAACCCAAACGGAGGAGTTCCTTGGCTAGGGTTATTCCACTTGAGTGAGTACCACAAATACCCTCGTGAACTTCTCGTAGGGTCGTTTCAGATTCATTGCGTTCTAGACATCGGAGTAGTATACCATCAAGACCTCGATGATAAAGGACATCTGTGATTAAAGTGTGTCGGACGGATTGACGGATAAAGTTGCGTTTTTTATTCCTAGAAAGGTCAGGAGGTAGGACATCATCTTTCAGATAAGCATAGGTTTTTTTGTATATGGAGGTTTCAGTGGTTTCTAGATGACATATGGTAGCAGAGTCTGATTGATAATGGGAAGGACATGATACTTGTTCTACCATAAACTCATAACAAACACACTTCTCAGGAAGTTGTAGTAATGAAGCGATCATAGCCATAGCATCTGCACCTTTGTTCTCCGCTCGTGGAATCTAATCAAACTTGATACTAGCCAAGGATTGTTTCAGATTATCTATTTGTTGCTTGTAAGGCATCAATTTGTCATATTTGGTTTGATATTCATCATTGACTTGATAAATAACCAGCTGAGAGTCCCCATAGACCTGTAAATCTATGATTTTCCATTGAATTGCAATTTTGACCCCAATAATCAATGCTTCATATTCTGCCACATTATTGGTACATTGAAACATGAGTCTGTATGATTTTGGAATTGTGTGTCGTTGGGGAGAGATGAACAAAATCCCTACTCCTGATCCTCATTGTGTATACAATCCATCAAAGTACAGTATCCATTGTTGGGGCATTGCTATCATGATGTCTACATCTGGAAATTCCATTGTCATTGGGTGATTATTCGGTAGAGGAGCTTCAGCTAGCTATTCAGCAATTGCCTGTCCCTTGATTGCCTTTCTCTTGACATATTGAATGTCGAATTCACTGAGGAGCATAACCCATTTTTCCAGTCTACCTGTTAAGGCAGCTTTACTTAGTAGATACTTCAAAGGATCAATCTTTGCAATTAACCTGATTGTATGAGCCATCATGTAGTGTCTCAACTTTTGAGTAGAAAACACCACTGCTAAGCAAGACTTTTCTATGAATGTATAGTTTATTTCATAGCCATTTAAATTTCTACTGATGTAGTAGATAGCATGCTCTTTTCCTTCATGATCCTCTTGTGCTAATAGTGCCCCCAAAGATATATCTATTGTGGCAATGTACAGAATGAGGGGTCTTCCTTCTGTTGGTGGTATGAGAACAGGTGGTGACATTAGATATTGTTTGATCTGATTGAATGTCGCTTCACACTTCTCATCCCACATGAAAACTATGTGTTTATGCAATAGATGATTGAAAGGATGACTTCTATCTGCTAGCTGGGCAATGAATCTTCCGATTGATTGAAGTCGTCCTTGTAGTGATCTGAGTTGGATGATGTTTCTAGGAGGTGGCATCTCCATAATTGCTTTGACTTTTGCTGGATCCACCTCAATGCCCTTTGCTGACACAATGTATCCTAGTAGCTTTGCTGACGTAACCCCAAAGACACACTTTTTAGGGTTTAATCTGACATTAAATTTCTCCAGCTGTGTGAAGATTTTATCAATAATATGCAGATGTTCTTCCCTTATAGTAGATTTCACCAAGATGTCATCCACATAATCCTCCATGAAAGTGTGCATCATATCATGGAAGATCGTAGTCATTGCCCTTTGATAAGTTGCTCCTGCGTTCTTTAAACCAAATGGCATGGCGTTCCAGCAGAAAGTTCCCCATGGACATGTGAAAGTTGTCTTCTCCTGATCTTCTGGAGCTATTCTAATTTGATTGTATCCAGAGAAGCCGTCCATGATTGATATCATGGCATGCCCTGTCGTCAAGTCCACAATGATGTCTATGTTTGGTAGTGGAAAATCATCCTCCAGACATGCTTTATTGAGATCCCTGAAATCTGTGTAGATTTTGATGTTGTTGTTCGGCTTTGAAACAAGTACTATGTTCGATATCCACTCAGCATAATCTATAGACCTTATGAATTTAGCATCCAATAATTTTTTTCAATTCTGCTTTTACCATTAATGCGATGTGAGGATGCATTTTCCTTAATTTATGCTTAACAGGCTTGATTCCTTTTGGCAAAGACAAATGGTGCATAAGCAGATTTGGATCTAAGCCTGGCATATCAAAGTATGACCAAGCGAAGTTGATGCTTCTTGTTTTAAATAATTTGATAAATTCTAGTCTTTCGTGATCAATCATTGATTCTGCTAGATGTAGAACTTTTGCCCTCTCTTCTATGCCAATGTCCACTGATTGTGTAGGTTCGACTAGAACTGATGACCGCTCATGATAGTGTTCTGGGAGAGTGTCAAATCTTCCATCCTTTAGTGCCTTAGAAAGGTTTTCACCATTGGATGCATTCTTTATTTTTACTTTTTCCAAATCTAATGCTGACATAGAATGGTTTTCACCATTAGATCTATTTTGCTTGTTTTCATTTTTGCAACTGGAAGATTTGACACCCTCCTGCTGAGTCGTATGGTTATGAGTATTATGGATAGCATTTGTATCAGGTTTGGTATGACAAAGGAAATGCATGATAGCATCATCATTTTCAAATTTTGGTACAGTCAATGGTTCGGTAGGTTCCCAATCAATAAGTTCCGGATGGATTAATGGCATGGTATCATCAGATTGATTTAGGTCAATGGAAGTAAGGGTGAGGACAGCAATATCATCATAATTGTCATTTGGGATATCGAGATCCATGATGGTACCCTCTTCAAAATCATCTAGTTCACTCAAATTTTGTTCATCCTCACTAGAGTCATCGATATTTAGTGATCCCTCAACAAATGGTCTAAACCCAGAGCCTTGGCCCTCCTCACGTGTAGGTGCATATCTTTGAATCACATCAACTGGAATATCAATGTCAAGTAGATCACAAGGTAATGCCCACTCATATTCATTTGAGTCTATTTCAGAACCATCTCTAAAGTGAAGGATATTTTCCATAGCTGTCCTTTTTAGCTCTTGCTTCTCTTCTTCAGAGTATCCTAGTCCTGGTTTTTCTTTTGTATGGAGAGTGAGAGGTGTGATAGGTTCTGAGATTCCCTCCTTTCTTAACCCCAATGGTCCTTGTCCTTCATAACCCATCTTTTCAAGAATAGCCTTTCCTTTTCCATACTTGTCTGTGTTGATGCTAATATTTTTGGTATCAGTCTCTGATGTTGATGTTTCTTCATCCTTGTATAGCCAATCCAGGATTGCTTTGTTGTCCATTTCTTCTGCTATGGTTCCAGATTTTACAAATGTTTCTTGAAGAACTCTGGTAGGTATAGATGTTGGAGGTTTGATTAGTGATGGTTGACCATATTTCCTAGGAGATGGCATTAACTGTGATAAGTTAAGCGATTGCTCCATTGAGTACTGTCCCATTCCTTTATCTATCAACTGAACTTGCTTTTGAAATTTGTCTGATAGAGAAGTTTATGTATCTGGATTGTTTGTTTCATCATGATTGGTTTCCTTTTCTTTACCTTTCTTTTGCACCCACTTGGTAGAGATGCTTGGACTTTGTTCGATCTTGGATGATAATGAACTTGAAGCTTCCCTGTTGTGAGGGACAAAAGTGTCTTGAGATATTCTTAATGTGTCACAATGTTGTGGGTGATTATAATCAGCAGCTATAGTCACCTCTTGTCCATTTACTGGAAACTTCAAGCATTGATGGTATGTAGAAGGTACGGCCTGCATTTCATGAATCCAGGGTCGTCCTAAGAGTATGTTGTATGTCAATTATCTTTCTAATACTTGACATGCTATATGCTTCATCACAGGTCCCACTTGAATGGGTAATACAATCAAACCTTTAGACAATCTTTCCTCTTCATCATAGGCTTTGATGGTCACCTTCCATTGAGCATCAATAGCGTCTTCAGAATATCCTAGTGCATGGACTAATTTGAGGGTGCAAATGTTCAAACCAGCTCCCCCATCTATTAGAACTCTCTTAACATGATGATTATGGATACAGACTTCGATATGCAATGTTGTGTTATGCGGATGGTTTAATGAGACATCATCCTATTGAGAGAATGACAGACAATGAGGGGTAGTTAGATGTCCCACCATAGCTTGGAATTGACAAACATCCAAATTATTTGGTACGGTTGTGGCAACTAATGCTTGCTCAAGAACTTCTTTATGTGATGGTGACAACCTAAGGAGTTCCAGTATTGAGATTTGGGCGGGGATGTTTTGTAATTGATCAACAATATTATAATGAGATTGAGGTGTAACCGCATGTTGAGATCCCACTCCTTTTAATACTACCTTGGCTTTCCCCCTAGTCATGATGTTTGTTGTTTGACGTTCTTGATTCTCTCGGGGGGTGTTTGCATTTGATTGATAATATCATAATGTGATGGAGGTGGAACCGCATGTGTGGATCCCATTCCCCTTAATATTACTTTTGATTGCCCCCGAGTCATGACATTTGCTGGTTGATGTTCTTAATTTTCTCTGATTTTTAAGACATTTATCTGATTATCAGAGTTTTGCACACTTGGGAGTAAATCCAAAGAGGTAATGTTGGTGGTTTCATTTTCATCAATGTTATCACTAACTGCATGATCATTTTTGACTTCAGATAGACACAGGATTGTTGTGTTATAGACATGATTGGCGTTATTCCCTTTGGTATTTGATGATGATGCACCTTTGTCATAATTTGGCAAAGGATCTTTGAAGGCTGAATGATCGTTATTATTTTGAGGTCCTTCCACATACACTTTGTTGCTGTCCACCAAATCTTGTACTACATGTTTCAATTCCATACAATCATTTGTTTTATGACCCTTATTATTATGATAGTTGCAATAATTAGCATCATTCCACCATGATGGTTTGACTTTTGGATCCCAGAACCTAGCTTCCCGTGCCATGAGAAGGCCTCTAATAACTAGTTCTTTCATCACTGATTCCATTGATATCCCTAAAGGGGTGAACTTTCGTCGATTTGATGGTTTTTGATATGGTAGTGTTTTTGTGCATTCATTGTTCTACATGGTATTTGATTGGACATTTTGGTCACTGTTTTGATTGTTTGAAGAAGATGCAGTCAAGTTGAAAACTAGTTTGACATTTTTTGAATCGCTTGTTGTTTCATTTGTGTTGCGATTCTCTTGCCAAATTTTTGGTTTATCATTGCTTAAGTGTTGATTGGAGTAGTTATTTGATTTTTCATTGTAATGTTTGAAAACTCCCCATTTCACTAATGCTTCCTCAATCTTAAGACCATTTTCTATGACTTTTTCAAAAGTGGGTGGACATTGTAATTCTAGCCTATAGCTCATTTCTTCTATCAAGTTCTCAATGAATAATTCCATCTTTTCTTCCTCTGGAATAGATCGAGGATACCTAGAGAACAGTCGTCGCCATCTTTGGAGAAAAGACAAGAATGTTTCTCCTTTGTTTTGTTTTAAGTTGTAGAGATACTTGATAGTAATATCATTTTGGATGTTGGATGAATATTGAGAGATAAACTTGTTAACAAGTTCCTCAAACGTTTTGATACCAGGTTGTAGTTTTGAGAACCATTCCATACATGTGCCTCCCAAACTTCTTGGGAATAACCTCATCAAATAAGTCTCTTCTTGAGCGAACTCAAGACTCATCATTTTAAATTCTCGAATATGATATATTGGATCTGTTTGTCCATTTTACTTATCGTACTTTGAGAATTCACAATGTCTTGGAAAAGGTAGAAAACCAACTGTTGCGTCAAAAGGGTAAGGACAAATGTCCTGTATCGCATATCTTTTGGTTGTCCCTTTCGTCATGTCGTGTATCTGTTGTTGTAATAATTGCATTTGTGAAGTTAAAGCAACAACTAGATCTATTGTTTGTGTTGGTAACGGTATCTCTGTTTCATTTGTTTCAATTGCACCTTTCAAATGGTTTATATCAAAAAAATTTGGAAGTTTCGCCCCTGATTCGGCCAACATTAAAAGATATTTTTCCATGTCTTGTTCCAAAACTTTTTCCATAAACATGTGAAACTTGAGATCTTGTTGAGACGCTT